>JAJOOO010000691.1:0-113786 GCA_029582685.1 Solanum piurae | reverse complement strand
AAAAGTAAAGGAAACAAAGATTAACACTTACTTGGTAAGAATTTCAGACAAATTTGAAATTTAATCGACCAACTTCACGTCTAGAAAAACCCAAATCCAGAAGAAGTTCCGCGAAATCAACCCTTATTCAAAAATAACTTTTAAACAATGAATTTTAAATTTAAGAAATTTATTTTTTGCAATATTAATTTATCTAGGTGGCTATTATTTATCCAGGTGGAAATCCACATCACCACTTTTACCAGTTATCGCGCGCGTGTAGTCACAATAGGAGCAGGTGGACGAAAAAGGTGTACGCGACGGAGGATTAAACAAGTTCAGGGTAATTAAAATGGAATTTAGTTTAGGTGTACACCGTATAAAAAGCTTCAAGTTCAGGGGTAATGAGTACTTTTGCCTTTTATTTATTAAAGAATATTTTATTACTTTAAAGAACATTTCTTAACACAAGAAAATAACACATTTTTCTTAAAATTCTTTTTTTTGGTCACACCTAACCACACTCAAATAACAATTTTTACAGTTTCACCCACAAACTTTGCATTAATTTCCAAATAGTACATCTTTAGGGTTTAAGAAACTCATGATTATCTCTAAAACCCTGAGCTCACTCACTTCTTGTGTACACTCCAAAATGGTGAACGTCGCCGGCGATGACGACGATGATTTCGGCGATCTCTACTCCGACGTTGAAGTTCAAGCAAGTTCAGCAATCAATGCTCTACAGAGTTCAATGCAGGTTCAAACGGAAGTCAATGAGCTTGACTACAATGCTGCTGACGGAAACTGTAATCGTGAAAATGCTGTAAGAGGAGAAGAGGAATGTGAGAGCGAGAGTGGAGATGACTTGAACATACTGTTGAATGATGATGAAGGTGATGATGATTTTCTCAATGCTGGATGTGATGAGGATGAAATTGAGGGAAATGGAAATTTTAGTGCTAATGATAAAGGAAATGGTTTAGGACAGAATTCAAATGGCAGTGGAAGTGGCGATGGAGAGAAAAACAGTTACAAGGTAGCATTATAGACTCTGAAATTAGTGAAAAAGAGTAGTGTTTATTTGAACTTGTTTTGAAATTGTTTTCGTGTTGCTTAGTTGTTGAACCTGATTACTGATTAGATGAGTTGCTTTGATTATTGAATGCTTATATTGGTTTGATTTTATGTATAAAACAGGGGCGGTTAGTGTAAAGCTGATTATGAGGTTTGTATATTTTAATATTCCTGCCATTTACTATGGTCAAAGACTCTTATTTGGCAGCAATTAAGTTTCTTCTTGCTTGAAAAACTGAAAATTTGGTAAATGCATACTGTCTTCAATTTTGATTGGCATTATTTGCTGATCAGGGTCAATTTGAGCTGAAATCAGTCTCGAGTACTTCATTTTCTTAAAGAACGTAAAGTTTTGATATCCCAAAGCTGCACGAAATTACGGACTATAAGTTAGAAACATCCCACATCAAGTGCTGAAATTTTGTTTTTAAACGTTGCTCAAAGTTCACTGAGTTTCAAAACTCAGGAAGCAGAAGTCCCAAATATTTTGGAGTGGGAGAAATAAACTTGAGTTCTTTCAATATTGTTTTGGTGTTGATTCAAGTATTAAGCCCTGACTATGTCGAGTTGATTGATTGATATATATGTACTGTTTATATTGTTTATTAGAAAAAGGCCAGAATAAAGCTTTATATCATGTATTTTTTGTTTTTTCTCTTTCTCAAAGCAAATGAAGAGAATATTTGCTTCGCTTGTTTTTCAGTTAATTTTCTTGCAATGCACCTACCTCCACTTGCTGCAACTTGGGGATTTTACTGGAAATGCCTTTAGGTGTTTTCTTCGCGATTATCTATTTTTGAATTCTTCAAGTGTGACAATTATCATGACGATAGACTTCATCAGCGTTTACATGAATTAATGCAGTTAAGCTTTCATGGATTAGTCAAGGTGCTGGCCTGAATGCCACCTGTATGGAAAGAAAATGGATTAATACTGTTCTGTACTTCTGTTACTTCATAGTGTTTCATTCTCCGAATTATGATTTCGCCTCCTCTTTTCTGTAGAACACAAGACCACCACAAGCAGCATATTCAAGTCATCTCAAAGCCAATGGATCTTCTTGTGCGCCTTCTTACTCTACAGCATTTGTCAAGGGCAAATGGGAGGATAATAGCTACACGCAAAGGGTGGGCTCAGGCTTTGCTGCTCAAAATGGACAGAGCTTCTCACTTCCTCGGTCGAGGTTAATATGTTTTGTCAAACTTTGCTTGTATTCTAATCTTTGGTTAATGCTTTGTTGTGTTTCCATTTTTATAGAAAAACAGTTCAACATACTGTTAAAAGAAAATTATCTACATTTGAAACAACTGGTTCCACTTTTCCTGGTGCATATTTGCTTATTGGAGATAGTGTTGGTCATCTCATCAAAGAACTGTTATGAAATAGGTTTACCAGATAAAGTTGTTCTATATTCTTTTGTAGGCTTAATCTTTTCATATTTCATAGATACGTAATTGATCCATAATTTTTCAGGAATATATTGGACGTGAATATTGATATGTTCGAGAAGAAACCTTGGCGGTATCCAGGCACTGACTTGACAGATTATTTTAATTTTGGCTTTGATGAAGATAGTTGGAAACAGTATTGCAACTGCCTGGTAATGAATGCATATAAATTTGTCTGTTTCTGATATGTATTAGAGTATATAGTTTTTCCTTTTATCATTTCTTGTTATCTTTGTTTTTGTATTTCTTTCCAACTTTCTAGAATGTATTGTGGCAAAGTTGTTTCTACTATTTTTACTGCATGTCTTACATGTTTATCATTGGCCGTGACTTTTGAAATAGGATGAGCACCGAGATCAAGCAAAAAAGATAGTCAAAGATTCATACTACAAGACTTCGAAAATTAGTAAGGTAGGTATCTCTGGATGAATGTCAAGTTTTACCATTCCTTAAACAATAGGTGAAGTCTTACCTTATAAAAAAAAAGAAAAAAAGAAACAATAGGTGAGCTTAGTGTATCAAATGGGTTGTGAAAACTGAGGGTGACCATGTTTCTGTTCAAACCATGCTGAAGATGACATTTAAAAAAAATGTAGATGTCTTCGTTAGCTAACAGTTCTTAAATGCTATCTGAAATTGAACTGTTAATGATGTTTATGGTATAAACTTGCCAATGTTCAGCCAAAAGGTAGAGAAATAGAGGTGGAAGAGAGCATGATTGAGCGCCGACCGTCAACAGATGTGGGACGTCCACAGTATCGGGATTCTGGTGTCGTCATACAGGTATCAATTTTTTTAATTCTTCCCTTTTCTTGACCATCTAATTGCTGTGTGCTCACAGGCTTGTGCTGGCACCAGATTGCTTTGCAGCAGTCAATGGAAGATCCCATAAGTTCTACAAAAGAGCAGCGGGAAGCATCTGAGAATGGAGATGTTGGGGGAGATAGAAAGGAGTTTCTCTGTTTCAGTAGTGCCAGCGAAGATGAGTTAGCCAGCTTGGAAGGAACTGGAGAAGGATCAGGCAAGTCTACATCTGGAAGGTATGTCATCTACTGGTTGTATTGTGATGATAGTCTGTAACACTACTTGCATTATTCTTTTGCTGGTTAATCTTCACATTCGAACACAACTATTTTCGAAGGACGTGTCAGTAAAAATGACCTTGCAGATTTTAATCCTTATGTAGTTAAAGTTCGAAGGCTATATATGTTGCAATATAAGAGTTTGAAATGTGATAGGTTTTCTCACATGTTCTTGATGCTTAGTTGGCTTAAAGTTGTCGGCTTCTAAGTCTTTTTAAGGTTTTGTTTTCCTAGACATGCTTGCAAAATATTGTCAAATTTTTCAAAGATTTCCTTCTTCATATGGACCGTGAGTAATCTGATCCATTGTCGGCTTTCTTTTTGCTATCTTCACCTTTACTTTTAAGTCTTGCTTCTCACATCTCTCCTGTTTTTCTGCTGATTGATGATACATAAAAATGTATTTAATGGTTCAAGTTACTTCATTCTCATAAAATTAACTCTGGATTCCAGGATTACACCTGTTTGTGAGCACGTGTCTATGGGTTCAGATAACTACGGAAATTCCGAGTTCTCCAATGCAGATGAGCGACACCACCAAGAGGGGACCTACTGTAATGTTGATCAAACCTCAGGAGCAATTAGATCTTCTCATTATGCAAATAAAAGCAGTGAGAGAGACTTATCTGATCCAAGACAACCTATAAAGTTGCAAGAACCACTGCGTGGTGGAGGCAGAGAGCATAGCCCAGGTTCATTTTGTTGTTCTCTAAGTCATGGTGGCACATCTGGAGATGGGACTTTTCTCGACTTAGAGAAATCTCATGATCTTCATACAAGGTTATTATCAAATACAGAATCTGAGTTATGGGAGAAGGGTACAATTGATTACCAGCCAATTTACGGAACCGATCATAACAGAACAAAGTCTGGTGATCCTAAATATTTTACACGAGGTAGAAGGTCTGTGCAAAGAGATCTGCTGCATGACAGAAGACCTGGTCGAATGAGTGAAACAATTCCTGCTCACCTGAAAGATGAGGATTCCCACAAATCAGATGCTAGGATACTGTATGAAAGGCGTAATTCAACTGTGATCCGACACAGACAGAGGGATAGACGATATGCTTTTGACTCTCATGAAAGGGAACATACTTCACATTTTAAGAGGGCAGAATCCTTTTACTCTAATGCAGGACGATTTTCTGATTATCCATGCCGGGATTCTTTTACAAAAAATCCTGAGATGGAACATCAGTTAAGATGTAAATATGACAAAAACTGGTCTGGGGGTCGAAGCGTGAAAAGAAAGCTAGATCCTCTTGAACAATCAATTTATACAGATGATGAATTGTTGGAAAGAGATAGACCCCATTATGGGAGAAGACTCACTGTTCAGGATATGGACACTGTTCCTTTTCATGAATCGGAACAATGGATCGATAAGTACATTTCCTATTCAGATGATGAGAATCCCAGTCAACGAATGTGGAAAATAGATCAGCTGCTGAGTAAGAAGAGAGTGAGGACTGATGATCTTGTAACTGAATGTAATTACATCTACGATATCATGGAAGAGACTGATAACAGATATAGACCATACAACCACAGGGATACTAATATTCTAGAAGATGGCTATCATGTAAATTTGACTTATTTCAGAAGAGAAATTAAAAGCCCCAGTAGGGGCAAAAGAAGAGATGTCAGTCCTTGCAAAAGTTCAAATGATATATGTTTCATGGATCTAAAGGATGAGGAAGGGAGATTTGACGGGTATCGACCTCCATCCTTTCGTTTGTATAGAGAATCTTGTACTTCTAGCAGAAGGTGGCAGAGCCCTGAACTGCCACGTGGCAGACACGGAATATTCAGTGGGACTAGGAAATGTGATGGTGGTCAGTTTGCTAGTTTGACCTACTCCATTGGTGCCGATCAGACAAGCAAGTATCCTGGTAATCAGGACAATTTTAAAAGAAGACGGGGGGGCCGGCAGGCTGAAGGGATGCAATGGGTTGAAGATGAAAATGGTTCTAGGTATCAGCAAAATATATTCGATGCTGAGAGGACATCATATTCATTCAGAAGAAGTTCAAGTGACCGAAGGTTTAATTCATTTGACAATAATCATGGACCCAACCAAGTAGAAAAGCTTTTAGATGATAGGCATGTGGAGCAGGAAAAATACAAATTGATCAGGGAAGGCAATAATGCCAGTCAATTTGGTCAAGGGTGTAAAGTTTTTCATAAAGATAATCATTGGAGAAGATTCCCAAGAGGGAGAGATTCTGTTGACACGGGCTTGATTGTTGAGAACGGAGAGGTAATTTTGTGTATACAAATGTCAAGATTGTATAGTCTATATGTAAATATGAGTTTTCCATATATGTTGGTCCTGTTCCATTGTGTGATATCATCTCATGCTACCTAGGTCTCCTATTTCCCTGTGCGTTTGATTTCAGATTAAAATAATCATGTTGCCTTACTTTTCTTTTTTTTAAATTGTTCTTAAATTGACCCTTAAAAAATTGAACTTGTCAACTCCAAAATCATATTAAGCTTGCTATTCTAGGAATTCTTACATTATTACCTTTAAGCAATTGATCATCAGTATTCTCTAGTTACTTATGAAACCATATAAATCTGTTGGTGACCATTTAGTCGTTTATTTCTTGATCCAACAAATGTGCATCCACATTGTTACTGACAGTCCTCTATATGTTGAAAAAAAGAGTGTTTGCTTAAGGGACATGTTACCATTTTGTAGCTCCAGTTGGTGTTGGTCTTTTGTCACTTGAAGTACATTAAATATCTAATGTGATAGCACTTTGTTGAAATGGGCTGTCAATCTTTTTTCTCGAGTCTGATAGATTGATATGTCACTAGCGCAATGTTTCTGCATGACTTCATTGATTGTTCTTTTATCTTAAATTGAGCAATAGTCTAGGAGGTAAGTTGCCTTTAGTAGCCGGCATTGGCATAAAACTGTGTTTTACTTTTACTATCAGCGTCAAACTACATGTCCTGACTTTTTGGATATTAACCATCATAATATTGTGCTTAGTGCTTACCCAAGAACTTTACATGATTCAACATTCTAGCAAATCTTATATTCTTTCTTGGCATACGCTTTTGTATGTGGGATACCTTCAGTTTTTAATAAAGTATTATATTTGCTTTCATTTATTCTTCAATACAACTTTTTTTGTATATGATGACTTCAAGCAGTGTTCAAGAATGTGAGCTGGGAAGTGAAATAAGAAAAAAGAGATCGCTACACCACTGAAGTTGCTGTCCTAATGCATGCTCCTTTTATGTGTCTGGACAATTTTGCATCTTGATTGGAAATGATAATTTTAGCTGGAAATATACTCTATATTCAATTTTTGAGAGACCATATTAGGTGTTGCCCATTATCCACCGAGTTTAGAAGGCTGTGATTGGTCCAAAGGGCGGGTCACAGACGGATTTCTCGGTTATCAAAAAAAATATTAGGTGTTGCTCCTGCTTGAACTTGGACTAGAATGAAGTCTTGTTTTTCTCTTATCAATGGGAAGGGGGTGTTCAATGTTTCGATAAGTAGTGCTTGGGATCTTAAGTAGATAAGAACAAATTAAAAATACTGATATTCTGTGTGAGCTCATGACAATTTAACATCATATCTTGGAAGTATTTTTTGCTTCTGATATTCCATTTAGCACAGATGATGCGGTGCTTTTGGTAGAAAACTACTCCCCATCTTTTTAATAGAATTGCTACCTCCATTATCAAAAAAATAAAAAAGAACTAAAGTTAATTATGTTGTTTCTAGAATTTAGAATCCACATTTTACTTTCTTCAGCTCTGTTTGAGGTAAGATCTGACCCTTGCCTTGGTGGTGTCAAAGTTCAAAAATAAACAAACTAATAATGATAGAAAAGGGAATCAGATGTGGAGAAAACTTTAACTGCATATTTCGTTTCACAATTATAGTGTTTTACTTCTGCTTCAGGAGCCATTTCTTTTTCATCAATTTTATGATACATTGATACCATATTGTTAGTATGGTCTCTCTGATATTTATTTTTATGTTGATATGCCATGACAGCATTATAAATCTTTGTTATTATCCTTGTTCCTAACACATCCCTATGTTTTAAATTTCTTCTTGGCTGCACTTTATTGGTAAACAAAAGCATGATGGTCTGCTTCGGAAAGTCATCTTGATCACGTATGCTAATTCCTTTTATCCTTCAGCTCCAGTTATAATTTATTACAAACGCATATAGCCATTGACTATAGAGCTCTCTACTGTTTAACTATTTAAGTTACATCCCCTTTCAAAGTTTCAAGTTTGTGAGTACTTGGTATGATAGTTATGCCTTTACCAGTTAACAAATTCTCTAATTCTCTTCATGGTAAGTTTTTGTCAGTGAGCTCACGCACAATAAGGTGGCCGCTCTTCATTAATTGTGTAAACTACCAGGATTTTGATTTTGATTTGTGACCATGGATCTGCAGTCCTCCGGAAGATGCTCCAAAGCAGGGGGTGTAACATCCTTTGACAGGTATGGCCACTTGGATTCAGATAGTTATGTGCAGCTGAAGCCCATTGAAGGAACTAGCAAACCCCATTTCAGGAAGACACTCAGAACTCGAAATGTGACAACTGATCCTAAAGAAAATGATAAAGAAAGGCTTGATATATTCTCAGATGCCAACCAGGAAGAGTCTCTGGATATTGAAGAAGGTCAGATAATTGAAGAAATGAACGAGAAAATCATTAAAAAGAGAATCACGTATTCTGGCAAATCAGAAATCAGTGAAATGAAGAATTTCGCTACTGATAAAAATGTGGAGGGACAGGACAACCCTAGGATTATGGAGATCATGGCAAAGATGGAAAAGCGTGGAGAGCGTTTCAAGCACCCTATTGCTCTCAAAAGTGATACAAAGAATGTCTCTAAGCCTTTGGTTGATTCGTTTGCTGTGTCGACTGAACCTATGCAACCAAGACCACCACGAAAGAGGAGATGGGCTGCAAGCAAGGCACCTGTTTAATGCTTGTATTAGAGAAGCTGCATCTCACTTCACCTTCATAACTGGATCTGTATATAGCGGCGTTTGATTGAAGAAATGGTTGCTGATGGTATAACTGGGGACCGGGGTTAAGAAATTTCCCATGAAAAGAGGGAAAAAGAAAACACGTCTGATAAAGAATACTCTCTGTTTTGTTGCGCTAAATGCGTTTTTTTCCCTCTGAAGTATAATTGATTATTTTGATTTCAAAGGATGTAAGGCTACCAGTGATGATGGTATGGCTTGAGTTTATTAGTTAATTTTTATTCCCAATTGTTACAAGCTTTATTCTTGAGGAAATAATGGTGTCTGCCATTATAATTTCTCAGTTAAGTTTTATCATTTTTTCTTATTAGTTCATTGATTGTTTCAGAAGCAGTGGTTTGGAAGCAACTTTCCTGTTTGATTATATGGATCTACAAGTTCAAGTTGCAAGCTTGTCTGAGATATTTTGCTTCAATAAGGTAGTGAGTATGGCGTAATGTTAAGGACGAAGTAATATGAAATAAACATTTACATTTTGTTCCCACACTAAATTAAAATCTATTAACTATAAAAAAATAGTAACATTAATTAAAAGTCTTATTTATTTATGTACGTATAAAATTTATTAGAAATTCAGCTACTGCACATTAATTCTTTAGTTATAACATTATAAATTCTCTTAGTTATTACTAATTATTGCAAACGTTATTTATACTATTTTACATTCTTAGATAATCACGTGCAACGCACGTCTCAAAAAACTAATGGAACAAAAATGCGCCACGAATTCACATAACAAACGTTGCTAAAAGTTAATATTCGTGGCAACTAAAACTGCCACTAAATTATATAACAATTACCGCTAAAAGATTGTATTAATGGCAACTAAAACAGCCACTAAATCATTAAACTATTGCCACTAAAAGGTAGTATTAGTGGCAACTAAAACAGCCACTAAAAGGTAGTATTAGTGGCAACTAAAACAGCCACTAAATCATTAAACTATCGCCGCTAAAAGATAGTATTAGCGGAAACTAAAACGCCACTAAACCATATAAGATTCGCCACGAAAAAAGTATTAGTGGCAACTAAAACAACCACTAATCATATAAAGTCGCCACAAAAAGAAAGTATTAGTGGCAACATAACCGCCACAAATCATGTGTCGCTAAAAGTAAGTATTAGTGGCAGCTACTACTGCCCACTAAATCATACAAGAGTCGCCGCAAAAAGAAAGTATCAGTGGCAACAAAAACCACCACATATTCGCCGCGATAAGATTGTTTTAGCGGCAACTAAATCCGCCACTAATAAAAATAACAGTTGCCGCTAAAGATAGTATTAGTGGCAATTAAAATCGCCGGTAAAACTATTGCCGCTAAAAGTAAGTATTAGTGGCAACTAAAATTACCACTAAATCATACGAGAGTCGCCGCAAAAAAATGTTTTCGTGGCAATAAAAACTGCCACTAATTCATATTAAAGTCGCCGCTAAAAGTTTGTTATAGTGGCAACTTAATCCGCCACTAATAAGAATAACTGTTGCCGCTAAAAGATAATATAGTGGCAACTAAAACCCCACTAAATCATATAAGAGTCGCCGCAAAAAAAAAGTATTAGTGGCAACTAAACCCGCCACTAAATAATATAATAGTCGCTAAAGATGTATTAGTGGCAACAAAACCGCCGCAATCATATAAGAAACGCCGCTAAAAGTAAGTATTAGTGGCATTATTAACCACCACTAATTCATTAAAGAGTCGCCGCTAAAAGTAAGTGTTATTGGCAACAAAAACCGCCTCAATCATATAAGAAATGCCGCTAAAAGTAAATATTAGTGGCAACATAAACCGCCACTAATTCATAAAAGAGTCGCCGCTAAAAGTAAGTGTTATTAGCAACAAAAACCGCCACTAAAAGTTTGTTTTACCGGCAACTAAATCCGCCACTAAATCAAATGATAGTTGGCGCTAAAAGATAGCACTAGTGTATAGTATATGTTGAGTCAATATATTATATAGCCTTTCCATGTCGTTTATCGAAGAGGTGTTTATTTCACACAAGAATTTTTCAAGAAGCTATGTCAAACTATTTCCTCTATCTGAATGTGTCTAATAGATAGATTTATTTACTAGTAGCCATTTTGGGACCAAACCTACTTTGGTATATTCTTGGGTCATATCAGTCACATTTTAACAAAGCCATGGATAGAAAATTAATTCGATTTAATCTGAATAATCCTGACCAAAACCAAAATTGTTTATCTTAGTAAATCAAAGGTAAACATGAGTAACGAGTTCAACAACACCATAGAAAGTGGCAATTGCAAGTAAGTGTTTGTTTTCAAGCTTTTCGGGCAAAAAAGATGAGCAGTAGTCTTAGTCGTTTCTCCTCCTATTGCTTGTGGGAGCGGGGGGTTGCTCTGAGAGGATTTTCAAAACATTCACCAGTGCCCGTAAACGATCCCAGATGTTCAAACCATAAAGAGTGTGCACCAGAGACTCTTGGAACTCAAATCCATTCTCAGCAATAGGATACTGCAAAAAGATGGGAGTAAAATTTACTTATATGATATGAAATATATGAAGGAAAGCATGGTTTCAGTAGATGAGCAATTCACCTGAATAGGCTTCGGTATCTTGGTTTTAATAAAAGGCCACCACCGGTCCTCCACAACCGACTTTACAAGACAGCAAGCTCGTAATCCTTCAATACCAGCAAATCTTCCAAATCCACTGTCTTTGACTCCACCAAATGGCAAGGACTGCATATCATTATTCAGGAGAAAATGTTAAAAGGGTCCATTTTAAAAAGAGACGTGAAAGAAAGGGGTGCTGGGGAGGACAAAAGGCGTTGGACTGAAAAGCTGGAAGTTCTAAAATTTTAAACAAAAGAGGGTTTTAAGAGGATAAACAATGTTGGACAAAACAACTACAACAACATACAGAGTGTAATCCCACACAATGAGGTAGGGGGAGGGTAGAGTGTACACAAACCTTACCTCCACCTCAGAGGTAGAGAGGCTGTTTCCGATAGACAAAGCAATTGTTTAACGTAAACAACTTATGGTCTTCTGAGGTAGTTGGCCTTCAGAAGAGAGATTTCAAGGTACATAGCAAAGCTTCAGGACCAATAACAGGCGCAGGAAGGGCATGAGCATCAGGAGTTGAGAATGGGAGTGAGTCATGAGTGGAAAGGTAGGGTAACTTTTGATAGTGTTTTGCAACAGTTACTTCTGGCTATAGAAGAGAGAAGGTAAGGAACCTAATTTCTAGCTCGTCAAATTTGCAAATGTGGACATCTAAAGGCAGAAAGAGGATCTTTTTTGTTCTCCTTTGATGTAAAGGTTAAGAAATAATAATTAGACCATGTGAGATCTGTAAATTTCAAGCAGATGCAACAGGGTATTGTCTGAGGTTCACAAAATTCTCTCCTAATTTGTATGCATACCTTAAACATCATAGCAAATGGTCACATATAAGTATGCCAAACTCTTTGATAAAATGTTTCAAGAGCCTAATGCCTACAGGTACCTGACACATGTAATTTGATGCGAAGTCATTGATAGCAGCCACTCCACAATGTAATTGTGAAGCTATATGCCTAGCACGACGCTGACTGCCTGAAAATACAGCACAACCAAGCCCATAGCTTGAATCATTTGCAAGCTGAACAACTTCTTCATCAGAGCTGAATTTCATTATCGGCAATATTGGTCCAAAAGCCTGCAAGCAAATTGCCATATGGAGTTAACCATGCCACCTTCATCTCAGTAGTAACTAAAAAGATAATCTATCAACTGATGATACCTCCTCCTGCATCAGTTTCATTGTGTGATTTACATTAACAATCACAGTAGGAGGGAAGTACTGATCAACAGCACCTTCACCAATATTGCCTACACTTCCTCGAGCAACAATTTCAGCACCTTTGTCTAGGGCATCATTTACTAGGTATTGAAGCCTTTCGGAATGCTCTTGCATGCATATGGCTCCCATGTCATACTTGCCGGACAAAGGAGGTCCCTACAATTAAAAAAAATCAGTTTAATTATATAAGTACTTTAGAAATCAGACTACGCTAAAATCACAAATTTCGAAGTCATTAGTTTTCTGCTTAGGATTCAGGCAATCATTGTGTATTTATCTCTCAATTCTAGGCAAACTAATGCTTCTACGGCTCACAAGTATTAGCAAACCAGAATTTAGATAGGATCAGTGAGCAATCTAACAAAGAAACCAAAAATGCACCATGTGCAAAATGCTATGTTTCATGAAAGAATAAAGATCTTATAATGCATCGAGTTGAAAATATGACACAAATGAGAAAAGTTACATACAGCAGTAACCGATTTCACAATTTTGACGACTTCAGCAACAAAAGAAGAGTAAACATCCTTGTGAACATAAAAGCGTTCTGCACCAGCACAATTCTGCCCACTTGATTGGAGAGCTCCTCTAGCAGCAATTTGTGCAACCTGCATCAAATTAGATTAGTTCTTTTAAAGACTCATGAGAAACAGATAGAGATGAATGATCTTCTTTCTTTAACTTCTCATAGAGATATTTAAATGATTTTCCAATCATAGTTGAAAAGCAAACAAATGTACTTGACACCCAAAATGAAAGCAGACAGGAAAAGTTTATACATGCGGCACATCAACATCTTCACAGACAATAAATGCGTCTTTTCCACCAAGCTCAAGGGTAACTGGTATCAGTGTATCTGAAGCACTTCGCATAATCTGTAGAACACTAAGAGAACATTAGAATTTATAATTCAACAGAAAAGAAAAGTTAGTAAAAGGTATAAAGAAGATGAAAATGGAGGTTTTAAGTCACTCTGTATTAGATGAGAAAATATAAGCATGTATTCTATGTCCAGGGAGAGCCTACCTTTTTGCCCACACCAGGAGATCCAACAAATATGATTTTGTCAACAGAGGATACTAGTGCTTCTCCAGTTTCAGCAAAGCTGGCAATGAAATTTTAAAAATGTATGACAAATCATACCAGAACAGAAAGGATAAATGTTGTATAATGCATACCCTGTTATCACTTCTACCAAGTTCTCAGGAGCTCTGACTGCAGCAAGAGCAGTTTGAATTATTCGCAGATAGAAACACCCGGACCAACTGGCATGTTCTGAGACCTAAGGTAACAAGGAGGTTATCTCGTCAAAAGTCAAAACCACAGCTTTTTTAGCAGTTTGCTTCCATGACGTTGTATATTTTGCAGCTTTATTTATGTGTATATATTTTAAGTTCAAGATCTGATAACTACATTTAAGCATGCTAATCTCAAATATTTTCCAATTGCATTCCATGTTATTAAAGTTCAATCCATGAGCAAACAAGCAATGTAGGAAGTTGGAAAAGAAAAAAGAAGACCTTTATCACAATGCTGTTCCCTGAGAAGACTGCAGCCAACATTGGATTAAAGATATTGTGAAATGGGTAATTCCATGAAACAATAGCACCAACAACACCAAAAGGAGAAAATTCCACTTTTGCAACCTTGTGAAGCATTGATCTCCCACATGAACTGCAAGCCACAACACACAACCATAAATTCCATTTACTCCCAAGGTATCAAAGGCTGAAACCATGTAAGTTATGAATCCACTATTTTATTGAAATGCAAGGAAGATAAACCATTTTCATAACATACCGGTATTCAGGCTTTAGCCACTTTTCACCCTCTGAAAGAAGCCAATGGATTTTTTCACATGTAGTCATTATTTCTCCCAAGGAGGCATCTACCATTGTTTTTCCAGTATCACGCGAAGAGATACTAGAAAAAGTTGGTCAGAGAAATCATCCAACCCAGTCAAATGAAAATAGGAAAATAAGTAGCAGTTTAGCATGAGTAAGGCAGTTCCAATGGAATTAACTCTTAAGACCAAAATTAAATGTTGTCATATGTGAGAGAGAGAAATCGAACAAACGGTAGGCTTTCATAATCATGAGATTCTTCAGTTACTTTTGCACTTGTTTATTTATGATAAGTGAGACTCTCTATTATATCATTAGTTATGTTGCAAATTTTTGGACAGAAAACTTTGAAGCAACCAACACTTGGAAATAAGGTCACTGACATAAAATTCTGAACTCTAGGCAATAGCTTAATAGACTTAAGGTATCTCCTATCCAATTTTTTCTTAGTATATGATTGTGAAACGAAATTATGCCCAATGGAACCGTTTAACCTCAAAATGCTCAGTACTCCAGCAATCATGTTTCAAAGCACTTTCAATCTATTGGAAGAAGAGTGTTCACGTCAGAGCTAGAAGAGTGGGAGGGAATAAAATAACAATAGCTGCTGCTTCTGTCTGCAGCTATCTTCACCTATTGATTAAGACCTTCAAAGTAAATCTCTTTTATTTCTTCTTTCTAAAGATGAGGCTAAGCCAACTGCAAAAGTTGTCTCAACTATCAGTCTCTCCTGAAACATTTTACTGTGTACACCATAGTAGTGTATAACTCAATCACTGAGAACATTTCGTTTGGAGGTCCAACAATATTAGGTCATAATTTGTGTCTCTGTACATAAAATGTTAAAAAAACATGGTCAACAATTAACCAAAAGGATCTTAAGCATTTCAGTATCATTCATTCTGCTCCTCGGCCATAATTTAATGTGTCAATACTGTTGGCAGTGTAAAATAGCAGTTTTAAATGGTAAGTGTCCCTACTTGCATATAAGGTCTTGATGTTCAATAATATACTTCAGAAGTATACGTAGAAACAGGCGTCTTTGCTTGAAGCTACTCTTTGCCCATATCTTCTGAGCTTTCCTTGCCTGTACAACCCGCTCCTTAACCTGAGCATGATTTAGTTGGTTAATTACATTTGGCTTGCATGTATATATCTCACAAAAGACCGTTGATGCTGGTTTTAGGGACGAAGAACAAGGAAATTAATAAGATTGCAGATGTGAGCTGGAATCTTGTATACGTTTATCATGTAAAGGTTCTCATGATAATATGTCGCAGCAAAGAGAAACAGTTAACTGAATGCCCAATCAAATCCTGAAAAGATGACTAAGTATCTTTATGCAAAACTTCATAAAAGAACTTTAGATACTGAACGTCTGAACCATGTAAACAAGGGAAGGAGGGAAAAGGAAAAGGAAAAGGAAAAGTTAGTCTAGTGCATGACAGGAAATCTTGACATTTAGTATAGAGGAACACAAATTTCATATTTATATAAGAACATAAATCTGACCTCATCAGGTTTCAGCGCCGGGAAATAACCCAGGTACTTCATTGTTGCTGGTTCATAGCACTGAACTTTGTCCGTATGCCTTCTCGAGGGAATCTAAATGAGCAAAAATTAAGTGTGATAATATACAAGTGTCACGTTCTTTCACTTTACGGAACGAACCATATAAAGTTCCACAAAAAATAAGAGAGCAAAGTCCATTTGAATAACTAAACGGACATACATACTACATGAAATCTCAAACTGTGTCATCGGACTTGTTCTCCTAAAGAGAAATGCTTTCTTGATAGTGTAAGTGAGTTGGAAGCGAGAGGAACTACTCTCAGTAAGATGTGAGTTGGAAGCGAGAGGAACTACTCTCAGTAAGATGTGAGTTGACAAACTACATAAAACTCATATTCTTGGACGGAAATGTTTTTGCAGTAACTTTTAACGTTTGGTTATCTCGAATTTGAGACAATGTTTTGTCGAAAAAGTTAGTTCCATTGAGAGAAGAAAATTGACTTCAGAAACTTATGGATGGAACTCATTTTCTTTAAATAAAATATCCCCATTCTAATCTTAGTTCCATTGAGAGAAGAAAATTGACTTCATAAACTTGTGGATGGAACTCATTTTCTTTAGTAAAATATCCCCATTCTAATCTTCTCTGTATGGTTGATGCAAGAGATATGTAGCAAGAATGGGGATATTTGAGCTCATTCATTCTCAAATATCCCCATTCTTGCTACATATCTCTTGCATCAACCATCAATAAGGTATTTTTGTCAAAATTAAGATACCACCAAAACACAATCATCACATTCTCTCTCTTTTCTTTTCTTTTGTTTAAAAGGTTATGTCTGGGCCAGCTTGTGCACAACTTGGTTAATCCACCATATATTTTCTACCTTCTCACAAGTACTATACCATGTAAACTCAAGCTACCAAGGTTTAAAAAGATAAGAATAATTCATCTAGCATAGCTTATGTTGGGACTTCAATCTTGCTTCCCAAGGTTGTCTCAACCGTTAGCTATCCCCTAGGGAGTAATTCAATCCTCATACTCTATCCACCACCTTGTATGATAGTATGATAATAATAATAATAATAATATCACCTGCTTTTTTACTCAATTTGACATTGTAAAATGTTTAAGTAAATGATCACTAGTGTATGATTTCTAATGTAAAACACTTTCCACATACCTCTAATGGAAATTCAAATTGTTTTCTGCAATTCAGTAAATATCTATATTCTATAGCTAAGTGCCTCTTCATAAAGAAAGATACTACTAAAAGAGAGTTGATGAAATCCAACTAGTGAAATTTCAAACACAAAAAGGGAAAAAAAAAAGAAGCAAAAAAAAAACAATTAAACAAAAACAAGCAAAATACAAACTGATACCATCTACAGTTCAAATCAACATCAACATCAGATAAAAGTACCAAATTCCATTTAAGCAAGTAGGAATTTCATTCATTACTTACATAAATGAAGCTGTTGTCTTTAGCCTGATTCCCATCATCCAACACTACAATACCAAAAACATTATTAAACAACCAGCAATGTAATAGAGTCAAGAATATCAACAATGTAATACCATAAGGAGTACAAGTACAACAACACCATACCGGGAGGGTAGAGTATACACATACCTTACCCCAACAAAAGTAGAGAGGTTATTTCCAATAGACCCTCAGCTCAAAGGGAACAATAGTCCAAAGAAGTCTAATACCACAAGGAGTAAAAAAATAACAAATAATCTATTCATTTTGTTCCAATTTATGTGACACCTTCTACTTTCCGAGATTCAAACTATGTCAACTTTGACCATCATTTCAACATGCATTTTTCATCATGAGAAGAATGTCAACTTATATTATCTATTTTTTTCCAAAATATTGAGCTGATCTAATATAAATTAGCTTATACCATAAGGAGTTATTTTTTTGTTAAATAAATCAATTAATCTACCCCACCTACTTTCCGAAACTCAAACTATGTCAACTTTAACCACCATTTCAACATGCAGTTTTCATCATGATAGATTTTAATTCTAAAATATTGAGTTCAACTAATCTATTCTAATTTAGCTTCGATAAGCTAAAAATGTAACATTAATTGGAACTGAATAAATTACTACTACAACATTTCAATAAGCAATTTAAAAGTAGTCCAAACAGAAAAATTCGTATGGAAGCTTACCATCAGAAGTGTCGACATCAATGGAAGGGACATTGTCAGGAATGAGCATCAACAGTAATTTACAGATCGCAAATGCGATAGCGATAACAATCAACGGCCACCAGAACGCCATTAGAAGGTTTCTAGAAGCTTCGAAGAAGACTAATTAGGGTTTTTCACACTACTCTTACAAGGAATTTGAAGGAATCGCCATAGCCATAAGAGAGGAGAGATTCTGAGTTCCTCGTAGACGTCGCTTTTTCAGTCTTCTATTAAATAAAAAAAAGATAAATCAGTGGCGGTCTAAAAGTCGATTTGCACACATTTTAAATATTGATATTTTTTTTATGGCTGGTTTGGCCGATTCTACTGTTTAACTTGACTTTATTTCATAGCGTGTGAACAAATAGACATATATGACTTTATTTCATAACGCGTGAACAAATAAATATATATGACTTTATTTCATAACATGTGAATAAATAGACATATGCGTTCTGGGGTAGGGCTCTAGCAAAACACCCCGAGACTCAAGTGGGGGGCTTACATCGGGATTAAAATAAATTACAAAAGCAACTAAGCGAAGTAGCATTGATGGAACGGGGGATCGCACCTTCAGCGGAGAAATAAGGTGACCAACCCTAACCCTTCATTCTATTCCATAGAGCCTTGGTCTGTAAGACTTACACTCTAAGCGCCCGACTGTACGCCCTAAGCACGCCCAACGCTCAGGGCTCGTCTTATAGATCTTACACAAATTATGTGTTAGAAACTTTAGTTAACATTGTTAACCCTCATAATTCTTGAATAAATGAATGATACTTAATATTTTTTTAATCTATAGAGATATGAAGATTGAGAGTAACTCAAATAAAAGTTGTAGTATCGCATCTTTACTATTTAGTAACACTGTGAAGGTGATGATTTAGTACGTAACATTTCTTTTAAAAATACGTAGCGAAATTTTTCTTTTACCACTTATCATTGGTCTTCATGGTTTTGTCATATGTCTCAAAATTATCATATTTTATTTAGCTATTTGAAAGTAATTTTATTTTTTTTCATGATGGAGTGATGTTTTATTATAATAGTAGTAAGTTTTATTGATTATTTTCTTCTTCTTCTTTTTTTGGGGGGGAGGGGGTAAGGTAAATCATATAGTATGATAAAAATATTTTTAGAAATAAAGATTCTTTTATTATAAAAAAAATTAAGATATTAGATTATTTATACTTGTATAATCATGTTAGAAGTTTTATTTTCTATGAGTTTTTTTAATCATGTTTGTAATTATTTTAAACTATTGATGTTTTTTTTTATAATTTCGTGTTATTATATTATTATACTATATTGTAAATTGAAATTTTAAAGATTCATAGGGCTTATGTCTCGCCCTATACTAAGTAAAACGCCCCGCCTCACGCTCCCGCCTTTTAAAACACTGTAAACGTCCTACGTGACATAATCTACGTAGGACAATTATATTGTTTCATTTTGGCATAAAACATAAATATGCTATTTAACTGGATTTCATCTCACATTTATGTCCTTCAATTTTGGGTATGCACAAGTAGACACTTAAACTTGTATAAAGTTGAACGAATAGACACACGTCTTACGTGACATAATACACGTAGGACAATTTGCATCCTATGTGGATTATGTTATATGTGTGTGTATCTATTTGTTCGACTTTATACAAATTCAAGTGTCTACTTGTGATTATTTAAAATTGAAGGACGTAGATATTAATTGCGGCCAAGTTAAAAGACATTTTTATCTCTTATGCCTAATTTTTTTTTATCATTTACCCTGAAAGTTGATGTAATAAAGACATGAATACACTTTCTATTAGCACACAAATATTATGTGTTTCTTCAATATGCTTCAATAATGATCACTACGGGTTAAATGGAAATTCGGTGCATATAATATCTGTGTTTGTTGGGTTCGGAAAAGAGTCGCATTCCGAAAAGTGTGTTATAGATATTCTATCCTAATACAAACATTAATGACAAACAATTTTACCGTTACTCCAAATCTCCTCCGTATCGGAAAGGTAAATTTCAGCAGAGCATTGTCAGAATCTAAGAATGTTTATATTCTTTTGGTAATACTCAAATATTATTGTAAAATATTCCTATATTCTCATAAAAGTAATTAATACATAGTTTTTCTTAGCCAACAATACTTTGCTTTCTGACAAAACAATGCTTCTCTCAAAATGAAGTAAACAAATAATGACTTCTCCTACATGTTCAACTCATAAAAAGATACAAGTTTCTCTCATGTTATACACATTTATAACACCTTTCAATCATCAAATATTTCTACATTTTATGGTCTTTGTCATCAACAACATATTTTGATTTGCATTCATCTGGTAACTTCATTTCACCCCTTACATCCTATAGATGTAGCGGATTATAATAAGTAGAATGCACTGACTCTGAATCTTGAATTCGTCCTTGCTTAGCGCGACTGTTGGAGTACAAATTTGAGGTTTTTGATTTATTTTTTTTCTTGTTTTTGCAGTCATTTTAAAAGTTTAATGAAGTAAGGCTTTTGGAGGGAGCCAATTCTACTCATGTCTCAAGGAAAGATGAAGGAAGGAGATATATCTTACACAAATGTCAAGAGAAATGATGATGTATTACGCGATATCGTGCAAGAAGAAGAAGATCTTGCACAATCAATTGATGAAAAGATGAAAAATGTTTCAAGTTTTCGACGTTTCAACAGAGTTCCTCAAGAACTTAAAAAGGGAAGTGAATATAGTTACTCTCCTAAATTAGTCTCAATAGGTCCTTTTCATCATGGAGTTGATAACCTTAAAACTATGGAGGAATATAAGTGGTGTTATCTCAACACACTTGTTAGTAGAAAACCAATAAACACACAAACCATTTTAGATAATTGTGTGAAAACACTTAGAAATTTAGAGGATAAAGCAAGAAAATGCTATAGTGATAACACATTTGAACAAATTGGAAGTAATGAGTTTGTTCAAATGATGTTACTTGATAGTTGTTTTCTCATTGAGCTCTTTATTAAGTTTGTTATAAAGGGTTTTCGACGTAGAGATGACATACTCTTTATCAACTACGAGATGTTTTTCCGTCTTAGATGTGACTTGATTCTACTCGAAAATCAGATCCCATTCTTTATCCTTCACCAAATGTTCAACTTAGTTCCAATTCCTAAAGAATGTACTTACTCCCTCATGCAACTTGCTTTACTCTTCTTTAGAAAACTGATTCCTGGTGATGGACTTGTAACTATAGAGAAATTTGGTCCTAATGTTCACCATATACTGGACTTGATTCATCATTGTTATCTTCCAACGAGTCCACAAGTTCACTCGAATGGAACACAAAAGCATATGCACAATGTGTTACATCTTCATGATGTAGGGATTAAGTTCAAGAAAGCAATAAGTGATAGTGTCATGAATGTAAGATTCACTAAAGACAGAGTCTTGGAAATTCCATCATTGAAAATACATAGCTACTCAGAGATTTTGTTCAAGAATATGGTGGCATTGGAGCAATGTGGAACCTTTAGAAGTGGAACAAAGCACGTTGCGTCTTACGTTTACCTCATGAAAAGTCTTGTAAGGTCTGCAGATGATGCAAGTTATTTGACAGAGAGAGAGATTTTGGATAGCAGTTTGTATAATGATGATGAGATTTTTCAACTGATGATGAGGCTTCATGTGGAGTTTGATGTCAAGGATTTTTATTATAGTGGACTTTGTGAGAAAGTTAATGGATATAAGAAGAAAAATAAGTGGAAAAAATGCAGCCAGAAAATTAGCAATGTATATAAGAAGACTGCCAAAGGAATTTCATGCTAACATTTTTTTCTTTAGCTGCAATTTTAGTTTCTTTTGTTTGCATTTTTATTGCACCATGCTTGAGAAATTATTATATGGAGATTCGAAATTATATCTATATATGCTTGTTTGTTTTATTTCTGTATTCAAAGTCAAAACTTTATTGTATACAAAGTCAAACCTCTTTGTAACTACGTCATTTGTCCGTATATGTTTTGGCCTTTTCTTGTTGTTGCTTCTGCTTGTTATTGTTGCATCCTTTTCATTTTTCGTTCAGAGGATCTATCAGAAACAATAGAAAATAATCAAAAACTTGAGCATTATACGAAAATGTAGTTAGATATGGAAGATTGTTATAGAGAAAATGTAGTTAGATATGGAAGATTGTTATAGAGAAATCCGACTGTATAACTCTTTTACTCGAACAACATACATACATGGTTTTGAGTATTAAGAATAAAAAAAACAGTCAATGTCAAACTGAATTTCTTTGCTTCATCTTAACTTCTTCACATCTCAGAGAAAAGACAATTGTTTTTCTATACAATAGCACTATGAAAATAATATCTGGTAAATCATGTTTACACATTGGACAATCATTATAATCGATGTCACAATAGCAAAAGGATAAATATACTACATTTTTTCTGCATAAGTTGGCTGAAAGTGAAGTAAATTGCCCCTGTCGAACTCCATAATTACTGCTGGCAGATTTACGATTCATCCATAAAGACAGCACCGTGTCCATTAGCTTTCATGAATTTCCTAATCAGAAGTGCAAGTATAGCGATTGTAAGTCCAACTGCTGCCCATGTGAAGAAACGGTCATCAGCCTGCCTCGGAATGCTCTGTTGAGGTGTGTGCAATATTCGATGCTCATTAGGCCGTACAGCAGGGGTCTCTATAGGTGCCTGTACAGGATCAGCATCTAAACCCAATTCACGTCTTTCTTCAGTAGTTGTGTCAGCAACAGATGGATTAGGACGTCTTTCTTCAGTAGCTTCATTGTTGAGGTTCTCAGGACTCTCTTGAACCTCGTCCTCTCTATTACTGTTCTGTTCTTCGGGAGCTGGTGAGGTAGTAGCTTGAGGAACTGGGGGTGCTTTGCTTAGCATGTATTCATGTATCTATAAAATAAACCAACTATTAATTCTCATGCCCACAGATAACAACAGATTGGATGTCAAAATGATGTTCAGATAATGTTATACCTCGTCAATCAGCTTCTGGCGCTCAGGAGTTCCATATCTTGGAGCGACATCACGAGATTTGATAGCTAAAACACGCCTTTCTTCCTTTGTGTATTCTAGTGATCCAAGGGCACCATTTGGGCTGGTAGGCATAAATGCGATCAGAGCTACCAGCGCAGTGCGAACTGCAAATCAAAAGTAAAACAATTAAATACAGATTAGCTTCAGTAGCTGTGCACCTGCCAAAACATGGGAAGCAGCATCCATTAATTCAGAAGACTATACCACGCAGTAGCTTGATCCACCGAAAAATGCTCCTCTCTAGTCCATACAACTAAGGAATAATAATTGCAAAAAAAGGTTGCTCACACTTCACTTTTTGATTTGAAATTTTTGCCTACTACAGTATCTGCATTTTTGTTTTGCTCAAGTACAGTACACCAGCAGCCATTATAAAAAAATTTAGCGCATGTATTCAATCATATCTTCTATCTTTTACATCCATCAACACAACCTCATGATATATTTCAATAATATAAACTCAGCTAAATACAGCCACAAGTTAAAAGCAATGGAGCATATAATTTTCGAGGGATATTTCCAACTCATGCAGATGAAGATATCTTTTTATGTCCTAACATATCATTGCCTAAAATTGCAACAAGAGGAACTGTTCTATTAGTTTCACGTAAACAGGGTATCTGTCAATATATCCCAAGAAAAGAACACTAAGACAACAATATGAAAGTGAAATTCATCAAAATATAATACATCGGGAAAAATGGTAAGAGAGAATGATGAAGTTACCACTCCATGACGGTTGCCAGTGCTCAGGATGATGATTAGAAATACTCAAACAAATCTTGGTTTGAGTTTCAAAACGTCCATTTGGCTGAAAAGAGCAAAACCATGAGTTGGCAGATTATTAATATTAAACATGAAATGAATCAACTCTAAACCTAGATGCTAATGAAATTTGGCTTCTCCAGTCTGTAGCCTGACCCACCCACAAAACAGACTCCCTTTTGCCCCCACCACACCCAATAATCCCATCTATTCTCTTTCAGTTTGTTAATCCACGAACCTTTTGTTTTCCTTCTCCAACCTTTTTAGCTACCCTCCTGAACGAATTTGTGTAGCAAGGGAGGGGGGAGGGGGGCTTGGGTCACACCTCAAAACTTATTCAAGATTTGCACATGGAGCAAAGCAACAACTTCCTTCAGACTCGAGTCAGATCTTATCGTATGGTAAAAACTTTCCTAAGATGACTTTCCACTTGAATTAGAAATCTCTTAGCCTCTTTTTTCCCATGATACCTTTTTTTCACATCAAAACTTAATAGCACTCTGCCCGGCCCAATCTGTAAAGTCTGCTTGTTGCAGGGTGGGGTTTGACCGACAAAGCTCGCGCCTCGCCCTATTCTAATTACTAAACCTTGTTCCATAAAATGACTCAAGGAGTAAGACAAGCTTTAAATATAGAAAGAAACTCACTGTCAAAAGCATGAAAGAAGGAGGCTTGAAAGGATATTCGGCTGGCAACTGGATTCGTCCATGATAAATCCCCCCTTCAAACTCAGAATCTTGTGGACCCCTGATTGCAAATTGCCATTCAAATATGTTCTCCTGAAAAAGTAATATAAAGTTCAATTTTAAATTGCTATGTCGTTGTGCAAGTCCTAGAATTAAAAGTAACTTGTAAATGGAAGACAACCAGTCATTTATCAATAGAATTTCATGCAAGACGCAATCTTTTGAAAGTTATATCGACAGAATCAATTATGATGAAATTCATTTACCAGTGATGGATTCAAGATCATATATACACATGTTACCTCATAGGAATAGAAGGAAAATGCCCAAAAATCAAATCTTGATCATGTATACACAACACCACATAGACATCAAACAGAGAGCTAGAAGAGCACATAGATCATTCATTGTTAGTGAGGTTTATTCTTCAGCAGGATCAACTAATATCCTTAACATATGAACTTAGATCATAAAACTCTACCCAAAGAAATTATATCGAAGCTTAAGAGTTTTATATCATGAGCATTCTTATGTAGAACCACTATTATCATATTAAATACTAGAAGTCACTGGTTGCTGCCTTGTCCAATTTTCAATTTAGTTTATTGTGTCAGCAGTAAATACAGCAAACAAGCTTTTGCCAAATAGTTTCAAATTTTAAAACTTGCACATCCACGCAGGAAAAATTGCATCAAGGAAACAACTTCCCTTCCAATGCAGTAAACCATCACTTCCATAGCAAAAAGCAAACAAATACAACCCTGCCTCCCCACCCCTCGCGACAAAGAAAATTAGCTATACCCTCTTACCTTGAATAACAACTAACCACACACCCTATTTACATCTACACTCATACAAACAGACAAATTCTCCAATGTATTGGACACTTCTTGCTTATCCCAGTATATTTGACTAACTTTCAAATGGATCCAGCAAATTTACCTACATCCACTTGTTTCACAGTTTTAGCTCATGCCAAGTGAATTAGACTAATTTTCTGAGCTAAATCAAACTACATTAATCCTCAATTCTGAAAATTAACACATATAATTTGCAATTCACCTAAAAAGTTAATCTTTTTAATAAATTTGAATCTCACAAAGCAAAAAATGCACCACATTCAAATTCTAGATCCAAACAGATAAAACATGAAAGGATAAGATCGATTTCATAAGAAAAAAAGGAAAATTAAGGAATTAAATTGAAACCTCAAGAGGAAGGCTCATGAAATCATCGGAAGGGTTTGATTGCATCTCTTTAACCTCCTGTAAGATTCTCTTCACCGCTGGATTTTTCAGATTATACTTGTCTTGCGCCATATCTATTACTCTGAGCAGCTGCCACTGTCGTCGCCGCCGTCTCCGGTCACCGTAAACCCACAGCCGGTCAAAAAAGTAGCACCGATAATGATGAATAAGAAGAAAAAAATTGGTGGGTGAGAATATAATAAATATAAAGAAAGTGAAGATGGCGGGTGACGCGTCATCACTATGACGTGGCGACTAATTATTGGATAAAATGACAAAATCTTAATGAATTGTTTTTAGTAATAATAATTCATGATTATGAAAAGATTAATATATATTGACTAGAAGGGATTGATTTATAGCTTACCCCTCACGCTTATCGAAGTTATGCTCGAAAACTTTGTCTAGGGAATATTATTATAAAGAGAATTTTATTTATAGCTTATCCCTCTCGCTTATTAAAGTTATGCTCGAAAACTTCGTCTAAGGAATATTATAGAGAGAATTTTATGTGTTACGATAAATTCTTTTATACCAATTTAGTTGTTAGAGGCTCCTTCAACATGACAGTTAGTACTATATTGTAGATTACCCTAACTTACTTTTCCCGTACTAGGATTGACTCTTTATAATTCTCAATTTAGTATTTATGATAGAAGAAAATCCAACAAATCTCATGATATTTACAATTGAAAAAATTGAAACATTACTTGAAAAGCATAGTCGCAAACTATCGAATATCAATCATTATTCCTTAAAAGACGTGCAAACTTAATTAAAAGATTCAAGATCCCATTAGTTGAAATGCATAGTATGAAACACATGATATTGAATTCTCAAATTGGGGACTTGTAATCTTGTTTCCTATGGGTAAGCCTCGAAAAGAGGAATGGAACACAAAAAGACAAACTTGTGGAAAACTTCACCATCTAGAAAAAGAAGAAGTCTTCTAAAACTCCAAAAAATAAATTTAAAAAGATGTGGCTATCCAAAAACATTAATATTGACCCTTTTAGTGTGAGACTGAGGAAACACCAATGACCAAAATCAACCAACACATCTCCATCATGTTTTACTACACAAGAAAGAAAGAAATTAAGCAACCAAGAGAGAGCATGGAAAAAAGGGCAAAACCCTAAACAACACTACGAAGTCTGAAAAAGTCTGAAAAGAATGAAATGTATGCAAATCTTATTTCTATCTTTGCAGGCTGAAGAGGTTTCGAAAAAGGCAAAAACCTTACCTACACATAGTGAGGTTCTATTTCTCTGTCCTTATTCATTCTTTCAAATAATTAACTAAAAACCTTGAAGTTGTTGAGGTACAACAACGTTCCAGTGTGATCCCACAAGTAAGATCTACTAGATACACAAACCCTATATCTACCTTGTGTGAGGCAAAAGATGTTTCCGATAAACCCTAGACTCAAGAGAAGTGTTTTCAAAGCAGGTTTGACAAATACAAAATAAAGTCATGGTGAAAATACTATAGAAAGTTGTTGAGATACAAAAGAGAGAAAACCCACTGGACTTCATAAGTAGAGTAGCAAAGAGATGGGAGGGGGGGTAAAAAGAAGCCAAGTGAGCTACCACTGTAAATCTAATGTACATATATGCAGTAAATGCTAATTGTCCCACTCAAATTTTAATATACAATTAAGCAACATTGAAACAGAAAATTTGGTCAAGCAACACTGACCTCTCTAAATTGAAGAATAAACCTTTCAAGGGCAAAAGTTGGTGCCCTATACATTGCATACAAGTGCACATAACTAAGGAAAGTGAAGATGGAGTTGGGGGTAGAGATGAAACCAAAGAATAGGAGTAACCAAAATTCTATAGCTATGTAATGTTTTACAGGAGCAATTGGAAGTGCTAAACGAAAGAGAAAACTCAAGACGGTGGCTAATCTCTCCCCACGCTTGCAACAACACTGTACAGACTCCCCTCCACCAATAGTTACGAAATTCAACAATCGAATTGCCTGTTAGATCATCACTCATGTCGAAGTTGTACAGAGGTGTCATTTGAAGCAAAGCACATGCTCAAGCAATATCTTGTAGATCATTGTAGGAGTCAAAATGCCATGATGATCTCAAAAGAGTCATGATCCATTTACAGTCATTTCAGGTGATGATTTTGGAGGTATTAATGGATAGTCCTCTCCTCTCTGCCTATTATCAGGAGAAGTGTGCATGCTTTCAGAATAACTTTTAGGACCATTTGGTTCTCGGTGGTCATGATTGTCCAAATCAGCACTCCCATTATCAGTAGAATTCCCTTTCTCCTCGTGGTTGGACTCGACAGATTTCTCATCCCCATCTGAGCATGGACCATCTTGTACTGTACTATCCATCTTTTTAGAGGGTAAAACTGCTTGACTTAAGGTTGAGCATAAAGCAGCAAAAACACTGTCTCGAGACTTTGAACCTTTAGCAATACGCTGCAACCTTTTTGGCTCAGGCTCTTCTTTCTGCAACAGCTTACGTTTCAACGGGAAAGACTCCACTGACCCATCTTCATCAGAATTATCTGACTGCTTCCTAGGTGGTGGCTTATAATCTTCATCATCCTCATCATCATCATAATCAACAATCCCCCCAGATCTAAAGAACAGGAGTCTCAAAATATGTTCCCTTAGTTTAATAAATCCAGATTCCAGCAGTAACAGTTACTTACCTCACAGGTGAGACGCTTGGAGCAGATCCATTAGGCAAGGCCGGCTGAGACTGCGCTCTACTTGCATTAGTCACGAATGCTGAGGCAGAATCTTCCTCGTCACTGAAGGATACACATATTCAGTGTGCCATATATAACATTTTTACATGCAAAAAAGTAAAGGCATACCTCTCTTCATTGAAATATTCTTCTTCTTCTCTCTCTAAACCACGGTCATCAACTCGTTTCCTAGGGTCGTCTAATAGATTGCCAATACTTCTTGTTCCTGCACTGTCTAGAGACTACAAAAGATCCAAAACCATTATGAGAGCCAAGCATCACTATCAAGAGTGTAATGGTGAACAACAGGCCCAATGAATAATACCTGCTCATATTTAATTTTCAATGAGTGGATCGATGTCAACTTTTCAAACTTGACCAGTTCATCCCAGAATGAGTCGACTAAATACTTGAGCAATATCTTCAAGTTATCCTGCATTATATCATGTCAGATCCTAAGAAATAAAGAAGCCATGTCACATTTAACTTTTGCAGTCTAAGCAGGTCAAGGAAGTAAGCTGCAACCTTACGAATATGCTCAAAAAGTTCAAGAACAGCTGAGTTTAGAAGATTGTAGCGATCTCCATTAGCAACAAAGACATCAACAACAGGTTTTAGGAGATTGTGCTTTGCTATGTAGTTCATCAAATTCTCATCCTGCAGTTCGTAGTCAGAAGAATTTTAATATATTCACAAATATACAGAAGGGAAACACTCGATGATGAACATAAAAATATACTTCACAGTTCAATCTGCCAAATTTGTAGCTTATTGGCGGCCATGTGAAATGACATAAGAAGAAGAGAGAAAAACTCTAGCCGAAATTGGTTGGTTATAAATGAAAAGAGGAAAATCGACTCATGGTTAACCATGTTTTTGTGTACGTAATTTGCATCTCCTTGATGCCTTTCTAATACAACATCTTACTTCATAAAAAAAAACAACTCAATCATAGTGAACTTACTTCAAACCTACTAATCTATTTCATAAGTTCTGGTTACCAGGGCTTTTAGTACATGTAAACTTAATTGATGCACATAAAATCGCAGGGTAGAGGATTTAATTAGAGGGTGAAAATTTATCTGTGCTGCTAGAAGAGCTTCATCATCTTACTTTTACAATTTTTTGTTGCACAAAATCTTACATAATTTCAAAAAGTTAATTACTAGATCGAAGTTTGGATTTGATTCTTAATTTTGATCACCCCCTATTCTACGCCTCAGTGGACTCTAGGAGTCTAAGGCAATGTTTGGATTAGCTTATTCGTAGGTACTTTTGGCTTTTAAGCACTTTTTTGGTTTTAGAGGTGTTTGGAAAAGTTGAAAAGTGCTTTTAAGCACTCACCTTTAGGCCAAAAAAGTTCAAAAATAAGCCAAAAGTAGGGCATCCCCTACTTATGGTTTTTAGCTTTTGACTTATAAGTTGCTTTTTATAAGCTTATCCAAACAGGGCACTAAAGTACTTCAAGTCTTTGCAGTTTTACCTAGTTATTATAAGATAAAACCTGCATAAGATAGGGTCATTAAAAAACAACTTGCATAAGATAGCTACCAGTTTCATTCAACATTAACCAAGTCTCTTGGGCAATCATGAACTCGTGAATCACCACAAGACAAACAGAACAAGACAGAAATATGGAGGATCACTAAAAGAAAAAATACAGGCCCGTCTACACTCTATGCGAAAAGCCTTTTATTTTAATGACCCAGACATTCCCTGCAAAATTAGCTGGCCCAATCCCAGTTGGAGCACAAGTTCGAACTCATGACATGCGCCTACCACGTATACCGCGCTATACTTCATTTATCGTTTGACCAAGGGCCAAGGCCTTGGGGGCTACTTATATTAAAACATGTAAGAGCATTTAACGGGGTAAAATATTCACCATAGAGGACAAATAAATCAAAACTTGATCAATTCAGTCATGTCCACAGACAACACTCGCTTGCTTAATAGAAGTAACAACTCACATTGCGGGAAATAAGAGTTCTCATAAATCTAACAGCAGCAACTACCAGGTACTTCTCTTTTCTTCGAGTAAGAAACAGAACTTTATCTATCACATTATTAAGAAGAAAGTTGCACCTGAAACACAGAAAAGATATCCACATTAAACCAAATAATCAAATTTAGCATTTAAGAACCAAGTAATTCCATACCAAGATGAGAAGATTACTTTATTCTGTAAGGATGGTGCACGATACAAAAACATAGAAGATCACAAATATTTAGTAGTATTTCAGGCTTGACACTACTTTGCTTTCCAGCTCCTCCATCAAAACTCTCAGAGTTACTGACAGCTTGGGTGATACCATCCATCGGGCAAGATGATGTTATAACATCAATGAGTTGACTTAGGTGCTTCTCGTAGAAGATTTCAACAATGTTCTCTTTCTGGAACAAAATTAAAAGAAAACAAGACTTCAAAATAGTTGTTGAAATGTAAGAACAATAAGATAAGAGACCCTTTTGCTTATTTTTTATGTGTCGAACACATTGTGCGGAAGGGGGGGATCTTTGCAAAGCCAAGAACCCAAAAATTTCATTTCATAATAAGGGATCGTGAAACGTAAACTCAAAATCTCTGCATACTCTGATGACATGTGGATTATGTGAACCACCTCATCAAAGAACTTATGCAATTAAAGAGGAGACATGCATTTTCTTGTTTTTTTCTCAAACAATAGCAATCGAATACTTCAAAAGGCAATTAAGTTGCAAAAAAAACTAATCCCCATCCCAAAGCACAAGGGAATCAAATTGGAGATACTTTGTTTTTCGATAACCGGAAAATCTGTTGCTTCTAGTTTTGAAACTAGGTGGACAATGGGTAGACTCCTTTAACCTTTTCCATTTAACTACCAAACTTGATCCAGAGCAGGATTAAAGCTCATTGCGTGTGCCTGCCACATATCCTGTGTTGTGCTACCTTTGCCCTTGAACCGAAGCCATGGGTAATCAAGTTTGCAGATGCTGAACCGCCTAAAATAGTAGTGCCTCCACAGGCAGATACTAAACCACCTATAGCAGTAATGCCTCTACAAGTTCAAATTGCCCATAGGTATATCTTTAGAACTTCAGAAAGGAGAGAAAATATGGTACCAAAAAGAGTTTCTTCCCCCCAGTGTCTACTGATTCCGTCCTTCTCTATAATCCAATCCTTAATCCTAACCCCCCTACATTTGCAAACAAGCACTAGACAACAACAACAATGTCCCCTGTGTAATCCCACAAAGTGACAAAGTGAGGTCTAGGAGGGTGGTGTATGCACAGCCTAACCCCTACCTTGTGGAGGTAGAGAGGTTTCCGATAGAACCTCAGCTCAAGTACCACACATCAAAATCAAGAAAAGGAAATACAGTAATGAAGAAACCATAGAGAAAATAATGGAGAAAAGAACAGTAGCAACAACAAATAATACGATAACCGAAGCATAGGAAACAACAAGTATAAATAAAATTGAAGCATAGGGTAGTAGGAGAGTACTAATAATAATACTAATAAGGGACCTACTAACCTTCTACCATAATCCTTGACTTCCATATCCTCCTATCTAGAGTCATGTTCTCGGTAAGCTGCATGTGTGCCATGTCAACTAATCACCTCTCCCTAATTCTTTTTCGGCCTACATCTACCTCTCCTAATACCCACCATAGCTATCTCCTCACTGGGGCATTGCGCGTCTCCTCTACCCATGCTCAAACCATCTCAGCCTTGCCTCCTCATCTTGTCCACCACGGAGGCCACACCCACCTTGTCCCAAATATCTTCGTTCCTAATCCTATCTCTCCTAGTATGCCCACACATACATCTAGGGAACAAGCAGTAGACGTGATCAGAATATTGTAAGGCAGTAACTCCACTTAGACAGGTCAGATATTATCAGTAACAAACAACAACAAATAGTGTAATCCCACAAGTGGAGGTCAGATATTATCAGTCCGAAATAGAATTTGTTAAAGATCACTCACCATCACTATACTTGGGAAGACATAAGAGACAAAATGCTAGATCCATAAGGAAAAAAGCACATTGAACATTATGTTCGAAGTACCAACCCCGTCATTAACTTGACTACCCAGATTTTTTTGGACAAGGTACTATAATTTAACTACCCGGAAAAAATAAAAATCTAGAACTGTCGTGGCAAAACCAGAAAAGCTATAAGCAAAGCACCTGTGATCCTGATGCATATGAATCCAAGAGACTGCGCAGAATTTCAAGAAACTGGCAATGCATATCATCCTCAAAATCTGTTAGCATACCTTTGACCTGCAAATTTGAAGCATGCTATTACTTACTTCGAGTACCTTCCATAGTGGCACTAAAATTAACAAATATGGTCTACGCCACAAAAAGGACATGCCTTTCTGCTAAAATTACAAAAATATCCAGCATAGGAAACAGAAAACATCAAAAAAATGAGAAATGAAGGAAAGACCAAATACTTCTCCAACACCATTTGATAGTAACATAAAGCCAAGAAAAAAGAAGATGTGTACTAAAATTAACAAATATGGTCTAAGCCACTACAAGGACTTATCTTTCTGCTAGAATTACAAAAACATACAGCCTAAGGAAACAGGAAATGTCCAAAAAGATGAGAAATGGAGGAGAGACCAACCACTTATCCAATTATTTATATCATGAATCAAGCACCGCATTCACAGCATAGAATAACTGACCATTCATACATGACAGAAGATGCCTCAGAAGAACATGTTGGAGGGGGAACGCATTAGATATCAAAACGCATATATTGAAGCACATCATTGCAAAATAAATAAATATTACATGAATGAATGCATCTTAAGAGAAGGTAACCAACAGCCAGAGTCACACTGATATACTGGATATTCCATTAGTCTCCACCATCAGGCAAAAATTGATGTAAAATTTTAAGGAAAAGAAGAGAAGAAAAAAACAAAATTTTGCTCACCAGAAGCCCAAACAGTGCAAGACCTTCCTGGCGAATTACATAAGACCGCAGAAGATTTGGATCTTGATTCAAGAAAAGAATGAGGATGTTTGTCCTGCATCAGTTAGAATCATTTTGGATGAGAATTTCAGGGAAGCAAAAACTACAATCATTTAAAAAGATTAAGGAAAAGGAAAAGAGTCTACTTGCTAAAATATAACGATATAGTCCATTACCCCGTCAGGACTAGCTTCTTGTCTTGGCTCTCCAAAACATCAGCTATGATATCGAATATGCCTTCGTTAATAAGATCCCTGCAACAATAATAGTATTTGCAGTTCTATCAGCTCCATTTGCTATGAAAGAAACATAAGATATATTAGACTGATATTAATACAAAAGATGCAGCATGTGATGCATACCTAAATAGACGATGTTGCTGGCCCACCTGCAAACTCTTACTCAAAGTACAAAACTCATGCAAAAAGTGCACCTGCCCAATCCAAGAAAAGGAAATAACAAGTAAAGTAATGATGAGACTACATATACCCTTTCCCAGATCTCCCGATAAACATCAGAATAAGGAACAAAAAAGAAAAAGGTGATAATACTACCAACATTTCAAGAATAACTGACAAAGTAGTGCACTATAAAGGAATATCATTAGCGCAAGAACATGCCAAATGTTAGGAACAGGTTTTTGGATTCATAGTGAAACAAAAGACAAATAATTGTTAGCACATCACAGAACAAACTGAACTACAGGAAAGTAGCATCAGTAGTAAAACTAATGTTAAACAGACGCAAGGATGTATAAGTTTACCAATTGCACTCCCACCTAAGCTCAAGGTTTTCCTACATTTCCATTAAACAAATTTTATATCTGACAAGATGAGTAATAAGAGGGGAGAGGATCTTGACACAATCAGATCCCTAGAGGAAAGGGTAGAGCTTGATTTTTTGTCAAAAAAAAAGGGTGGAGCTCAAGTACTTCTCACCAGTTAGCGTAATAATAAATTTTTACTTTCAGTTGTCAAAATAAATTTTCACCAGTTGATTCTAGACCCCAAATCTAGCCTACACAGAATTATTAATCCATAGGTTGAAGGAGACGATCCTGGATTCTACTCAGATTCCTCCCCAGCTTGTATTAGAACTCATAACCATAATGCTGGTCAGGACCAGGATGCACAAAATACACGCACCGTTTACATTTAAACATATATGGATTTTTGTATAATATTGGGGGGTTTGGGGGTTGGGATAATCAATTACCCTCAAGTTTCTGCTTTGACCAATTCAAATTTAATGAGAAAACAGCAAGCAAAGAAAATATAAGAGAATGACCAACCAAAACAAAAAATAGATGAGTCCAATGACTAAACGAACAAGCAATTATCAGAAGCTGACAACATAATGAACAATTAAATGTCTTCTGAGAAAAAAGAAAAACAAACCAACTAATAGCTGCAATGCAACAGAGGCAACCCAAAATAAAGAGGAAACAACAATTTTCTTTACCAAATTTTTCTTTGATTCTGCAGATGTAGAAGGCAACTTTAACTTTCCAAGCAAATCCTGAATGAAGGTGCTATCATCTTTTAAGAGAGATACAACCTATATCAAAACCAAACAGTCAAGAACTATATTAACCAGAAGAAACAACATTTTAACTTCAGGAAGAAAATCTTACAACTGCATTGTTTGAATGGATTATGGAATTAAGGTTTGCAACTATTGCATCATCCAACACTCGAGGCAAAATGGCATCCTGAAAGTAAGCCCACAAACTGTAAGTTACATTGATAGTATAAGGATGTCATCTAAAAAGTAAAAAAACATAATCACCTTAAGATAGCCAACTCGGTATGTTTGATGTATCTTCGATAGGACTATTGAATCTTTAATAGATATAGCCTAACACACCCACAAGGAAATAACAGATATCAATAAATGCAAACTGAACTAACATTGAAGACATTTCAGCAAACATTCCTTAGAGGTACTATTGCAGCAGGAAGAAAAGGAGTAGAAAAGAAACAGTGTACCTCCTTAAAGACCACATGCTCTTTGAGAAAATTGCGATGATGAACATGAGGAGCATCTGGATCATCTGTTGACCAAAATATGAATCAGGTCGTCAGGACATTCCAAAATGAGATCAATGTCTTCAGAGTAAGAGGTTGGAGTAAGGGATTGGCCATTCAGTATATAATAATTAAACAAAGAGTTCTATAGGAATTAAAAAAAGACATTTTAACTAAAAGTTGAAAGCAATAGGATCAAAAACGTACATTCAAGACACCCAATAATATCTATTATCAGCTCATCACCAAATATTTTTTCAAAGATCTGAGTGCTATTGAGCATCACTGCAAGAAACCATTTCATGCTGATTAATTAAATCCCACAAAACAAGCCAAAGCATACCCAAAAGAAAATGGGAGACAAGCAGGAAATACTAACTGATTCCTCTCACTATTTTGAAAATAATGTGAAGATTCTCAATATTCTCCAGATCTTCGGAAATCCTAAATAAATCCATCAGCTTACGGAAAAAAACTTGCTGCAGAACAAAAGAACCCGGCTCAGTACGATTCACCCATTGATCCAGAAAACAAGAAGACAAATGATTAAACAAGTAATTCTTAACATGAACAGAAATCAATAAAAAAGCGAAACACTTGTCTTGTTTCGTCCTTTTTGGGATAGGAGTAGGGAGGGCTCCTCTCCCGTTTTTCTCGTCTTATATATAGCGTCAGAAACTCCCAGAGAGTTCACCACTAACTTGAATAGAATACTGCACTTTGCATAAAGAATTTTCACAAACAGTACAAAAGAGTTTTGTCATTTCCAACAATTCCAAGACTTGTAAAAGGATGAAGGAGGCATGCAAGGAGACAGCAGTGACTGAAGATCTTTCAGAGTTTTGCCAGCGACAGAAAAATCTTTACACATCCAGAGCGAGTAGTGGACCCATGTTGAGCTACCAGCTGGCCCAGATTGTTTTCAGTTTGATAGGAAAAGAGCCAAAGTGGTGAAAACCAGGAGGGGTGAAGAGGGGTGGGGGAAGGGCACTGGCAGTACAGAGTACTAACCTGTACATATAGCCACCACTTTAAAGGCAGAGAAAAGTTTACTATACCAATCAAAATTTTACATCTAACTTGCCCAAAACAAAGTTATAATCAGCTGATGGTTCAGTTCCAATTTTTCCAACTTATCTATAACAGATAATCAGGTTCTCATCCAGTTTTTGTTAATGTACTTGATAATTGCTTCACAAAGGTGAAGACTGGACATCTATGTTTTCAAGTGGGTAATGAATACGACAGCAATTAATTCTGAAGCTGACATGCTCGAAGCAATTTCACAACCATCACTAATCTTCGATTTCTTTGTTAGGAGGAAGATATTACTAATGCTAATTTGAGGTCATGAAATCCCTCATTCCAATGACAATTAATTGTCCAAAAAGAAGTCAAGCTTAGAGAACTGCAAGATTCATGAACCTCACATCGTTCAATATTAGTTCGGTAACACGCAACTGATCAGCAATGCCACCCTCTACAACCGTCTGCAAGTCAAACAATAAACAACATTTTCAGAAAACAGTAAACAGAATGAAAAGATTTGCACGACTCGAAGTGTATTGCCTTCACACACAAAAGCAAACAGAGCTTTTCCTATATTATATACGCTATACCTTTTAATTTTTACATGCTTTTTTTTTTGCACCCAAGGGTGTGGCCTAGTGGTCAATGAAGTGGTTGAGAACCCTAAGATCTCAGATTCAAAACTCAGCAGAGACAAAAAAAAACACTAGGTGATTCTTCCCATCTGTCCTAGCCTTGGTGGACAGAGTTACCTTGGTACATGTTGCTAGTGGGATGTATCCTGTGGTATTAGTCAAGGTGTGCGAAAGCTGGCCCGGACACCACGGTCATCAAAAAAGAATAAAACGTTTTTTTGGTTAGTATTGAGAAAGCAATCCCCACCCCCGCCCCTTGATTACTAAGGCACACCCTCAAGTGCAACTTAGAGATTTGGTAATTATCAAGGCAATATAAGAAAAAGACATTTCAACTATTTTAAGGTTGAAAGGATGACAAAGATAAACCTTTAATATCAAGGGAAGCGTAGAAAGCTCAACGGGGGGTAACTCCTTCAAATCACTGTTGACACTATGAAATGTCTCATCTGAAAATAGTAAAAGAAAAGAAGAAGAGAAACAAATAAGTCATGCACATAAAACCTTTTTGCAACAGGTATGAAACAATTAGTCAACAAAAATATCAACAGTTATTTGTAAGCACAAGAGAGCCCAATGATAGGTGTCCCAGAAGTAGGAGAGAAACCGTGTGGACCTATTTTTGTAAAAGGCAGCAATTTATTCTTTCCTTGTCATCATCCTTCTAAATTTTACTCTTCTTTTCCAGAAACACTCAAGACTACACCATGTGTTATCATGTGACTCATGTCTCTCCACTGGAGGATCTCTGCTAAAGGTGGACAACAGAACATACCCTCAAAACCCCCATTTGTCAGTTAATTGAAAATGTCGAAAATGAAATGTGAACTTGAGAAACAGACTTGGTAATATCTCTGGAAGCTAATTTCTATATTTTGTAATTAAGCAGGAGTACAATATCAATACATATAAAGTTAAAAGTGACTCTTGACAATTAACACTTCGCCAAGAAAATAAGAACAAAGGAAGAACTCTACCAGTCAAACGACAAAATACACATAATAAATCATTACAGATTTATATATCTTAGCTTCACGCCTAAGCAATAGAGTATATCTGTATAGAAGAACACCAGTATACAAGAAGTATACCAAAAAGTAGAAAAGCTTACAAAAAGATGTGTCTTTCTATGAATGGCACCTATATTTTTATTTTTAAGTTTAAATACCGAGAAATCCATCTAGAGCACAACCCTTAAGACAAACACAACCTTCAAAACTCGAGAGATGATGGTCACACCCCTCCACCATTCTCCATTTAAATACTAGGCTTAGTCTTGGCATAAGGTTTGACCCCGTGACCTAAAAGCCACAATCTCCCTCAAACCTTTGCCAAGTGAGCTAAGCTGTGCAGGGCAACTTACATTTAATCTTCTATACCTACAGCAACCTCGTGGGTGCACCAAAAGGAAATAAAGAATAAGAAGCTATTTCTCAAGTGTAAAAAATCCGTCTCTATTCCATCAAAAGCTCTTATATTTTTCTCTCCCCATATAGTACATATAAGTATTAGTGAAGTAACATCGCATGCCCTGCATCTTCTCGTTTGTCTAGGACAAGTCTAGCTAAACAATACTTTTTTGAAGGAGAATTGCTATAGCATGCTATTTCTCAATGCATCCAGAGGATTGCGGTGAAGCAACCCAATATCGTCAATAACACATCTCGTTTGACTCTGCCTAAAATCATCAATAATGCGCCTTAGATAAACTAATTTTGGTTCCCAGCATCAAAATTTATACATATCATGACAATAGCAATTAAGTGTTTGATAATAGCAACTGAATTATTCGTCGGGAAACATTTTCATGCTAAATCATGATAATTGCAATTGAGTTTTACATTTCCTGTTTGGCTATTGAACCACATAATGCTAACCCAAGTAGATTAATCTCATTTCATTTTGATTAATTGGAGAAAAATAGACCGAAACTTTTCAATGTACACACTGCATTTATCCTCATGGGGCCAGAAATATGACTATTCCCAAGTGAGTACTATATTCACAGACAAACTTTTGAAACTCAGCATCATGGGAACTCAATAATGTTCCATTTGTCAAGTGTACAAAAAGATTACTCTATAGACTCACTGTTAAGACTACTGAAGTGCATGTTCCTTTGCACGCTACATATATGGTCCCTACAAAAAACAAAAACAAAAAAAAGACAAGATGTTATCTGCTGGTGTTTCTAACAGCTTCTATAAAATCTAAGCAACCTTAATACAAATAGATTAAGGATGGTAGTATAACCAAGAAAAGAGGAGATAAAATACAAAATCAATTTCCAAAAACTTGCCATATATAGGAGCAACCAGTCGTCTCTTGAAAGCTAAGAGCTAGTTCAGTTGAATACTCCGGATCCCTCCAAGATATAATTGTATCTGAATAGAAGAACATGTTTTCTCATGAAACTGTACACTAACATAACAGAAGTAATAAACAGGAAGAAAGGAGACAAAACTATGGAGCTGGAAGACACCTTCTTGCTTCCGATAGATATCATCTGCACTGATACGGTGCAGAAGCAAAGTCTCATGATCTTCTTCATCAGCTACAAGCAATCCTAGATCTTCTGACCTCTGCATTGACATCCACAATCAGATGCAATAAAAATTAACCCCTCCCAATCAGTGCAAATGACACGTTATTTGTCGACACAAACAAAATGGCATAAGCTGAACATCAATATTCCACAAACACTTACCTCTATATAATCTACAGTAACATGACCTGTTCCTTGATCATCCCATTTCCCATCGTCATTCAGGCGATAGACCTTTACACGCTGCAGTGCAGATGAGACAAAGGTTAATATTACAGAATTGATGTAATACAAGAACAGAATAACGACCAACAGCAAAGCTAAAACATATTAGCAGGTAAAGCTGCTTAAAGTTCCTCAGCCTGTAAAGAAATCATAGTTGAGACACGGTAGGAAGTTTCTTCTTTCTTAGAGGGGCGTGTGTGTGTGGGGTTCTAAACAAAATATACAGAGATAGAGCTACAAGAATGTAGAAGAATATCTACATTGGTCTCCAGAAAGGTGCACAGAACAAAAGATGCTACAAACTACACAAATATTCCAATCCTTCCTGCACACCTGAATTGGAGACAATATTTCAGCTGGGAACGACAAACCAAACTTAGTTCCCTCATGTAACGAATTTGCACCTTATAAAAAATAACGGGTAGCCTAATCGTGCCTTAATTAACTGTAGTACATCTTTTATTTTAATAAAAGAGACATCACATATCTTTTTTTTTCTGCAGAAAACTGGATAGAGTTAAATACCCAAAAAAAAAATTCCTTTTGAGAAAAGGTAATTGTAGTTTAATGCCCAATCTCACATCCAACAGAATACAATTACTCCCTCCACGACAAGTATCAGATGGTCAAGTTACTGGTATAAGAATAGGAAATGCAATAACCATCTATATTATCAAATGACCTAACCAGGTAATATCCTACATCAGCATAAGGTCACCTCTACTGTCATGTCGACTGATACACACAAAGAAATTTTACCATTCTAACAAACTCTACACTAAATGTGGCTCTTGATATCAATCTGTTGATCAACAAACATGTCACAATTCCAATACAACTAGAGTAAGCTATGAAGATCCACAATATCCATTGGCTCATTCCAATGCTAAATAAAATGCCTCAAAGACAAATTAGGCTCCCTAAATGAATCTTAACTATTTGGTACCACCTTTAAATATTCTTTAAAACGTGATATTCTATTCTTAGCTACTGTTGCAAGTCAAGAGCAGAAGCAGACAGAGAATCATAACAACCAGCATATGGTGGACTATTTGGAGGGAAAGAAATCCTAGGTGTTAGAGAAAAGAGAGAATAGTATACACACACACACACATATATATACATATATACACACACACACAAAGTTACAATTTTCCAAAAAATAAAATAGCATGTTTGCCAAAGCTTCTGGGAAACCCAAAGTGCTTATTTTATTTAGAAATGTTTTTGAGTAGTAGCAGAAGTTGTTTTTCAGAAGCTGAAAAAGTTTTTTTCCCTGAAGCACTTTTGAAACCTTGACCAAGCACAAATTGTAGATCTAATATTGGCCAAAGGATTTGAAAAGACTTCCCAAATGAAATTTCCAGACACAAACTGCTATTTTTTTTATGAAGTAGGGGCATATAAATAACAAAAGGATCGAGGAAATGCGTAGGTTACAAAATAAAGGAAGAACAATCTGTCAAAAGACAAGGGAGCTGATAAATTCCGTAAAAGAGTATGGGCTATTCTCACTTGATCGGAAAAAAAAGTCAAGGCTATTCTCCAAAAGCTTTTTTACTGCAAAAAGAACTTCTGACAAAAAAGCACTTCTCAAAATAAGCAGATTATGGAAGCTTTACAAATAGGATTAAGTCTTCATTAATTCTGAGAGGTTTTAGGCATTTTGAGGGAACTTCCAATGTGTGATTATAGGTTTCTTCGCCTCCTTTTATTACTTTTTTCTTAATAAGTACTGAAAAGTTCTCCTTTATTACCTTCAATCATCTTACTGTTAAACACCTACCAATCGGTGGATTGGAAGTTTATGCAAGATAAGACCTAATAATCTCTAGCAATCTTCTCCAATTTCGTCCTCTATATTTTCTCTTTGCATCTTCTACCAGATCTAAGAAATTTTCATATTATTTTTTGATAAATAAATAGAGCACAAAAATTCATGTCGCCGAAAATGGATCATTTCTAATGTCCAATCTTGTATTATCGTAAACCATCTCTTCATTATACAGAAGAAAATATTATTAATGTACAAGGACAAGCACTAAACTAATGTTGGACATAACAAAATGGGAGGCCCATATATACAAAATACAAATACAAATCATATGACATTCATCGTGTGGACACATTAAGCCTCGGACACCCACATTTACACCCATATGTCATTGTTGTTTCCATATAATCGTGTTGGTCTCACAACAGCTTTATAAATTTGCATAAAATGTTGTTAGGTATCATCTTCTTTTTTGAGAATGATATGCTGCTAGGTATCTTTTGGTCGTATAGTAGTCTTGTAATACTCCATTTTTCAACCATATTTTTTTTAATGACCGTGGTGTCCGCCCAGCTTTCACGCACCTCGACCCATTTCAACCATATTATTCTAATTCAATGTGTTGCATCTTCATCTATGATCCATCACATCATTCTTCCGGAAGACTAAAGCCCACACATTTAGGTTGTCAGCATTTAGGCACAAACAATCCTAAATTATCTAATTCACGATCATTCTTCTTATCCTAAAACCCTTGCACAATAAAGTGCTTCTCACAACCAAACTTCCAGCCTACTCCCTCACATGTTAAACTTCAAACAATCTATCAAAGCTATACATCTCCACAAAAATCAACACCAGCTAGCCAGACTTGTTCAATTTATGCCCTCGTTTATCCCAGACATTGTTTAACCTCACAAAAGGTGGAGGATGTTGAATATTGTGTGTCAATACAAAGACAAAATTGATTCTTTCTTTGAGCAGTGTATTAAGACAAAAATAGCTTTGTGATCTATCACATTAAGTTCGCTTTCTTGTTCCCTCAATAACATAACAAGATCCCTAATGAGACTGTACACAATTTTCAATTCTTTTTTTCCACAAAAAATCCAGGGAAATACAATCTAACCATCAATGCCACCAACTCAGAAAGTCCCATGGTATGGGAAAAATTTCTCCTGACGCCTAACGAAAAAGTTGACTTTTAGATTCTAACATACAAATCAATAATGCAGGTCCACTTTCAGTAAGACTGATCAGTACCGAAACAACATAACTTAGTCTAATATCAACTGTGGAGGGATGAATATTATAGATAACAAAACCCATAAGAATTCAACAGGATACAAAGCAAACATAGAAGACATAATATTCCACCTTGCCACAAGTACCTTCTGAAATGAAACTGAACCAAAACATAAATGCTAGAGTAGCACTGAGAAAAAAACCCAGCAAATATGATTTTTTGAGCTCAGCTACCTTCATCCAAGCCCCAAGGCTTTGACATGTGTCCAAAAGTGAAATACTTTTTTGGTAACGGATATATTCTGAGACAGGTTATGTATTTCTAGCTCAAACGGAAAGACAACAACAAAAGCAAATTCCCCTCGGACCCACTTCATAAATACTCATACCTAGAAATCCCCTAAACCAATGACTCAAAGTTTGAAATTCACCGTATAATTGGCTTTCTCCACGATAAAAGAAAAAAATTGACTCCAACTCAAAATATAGCCGGTATCAGGTCCCAAGTCCCAATAAAGAAGTTTCACAATACCTTAGCAGCCAAAATGCACAATACACAGTCAAATTCTAGTTAAATATCCAATTCCAGCTAGTTCAAAATTGAGACGTAATCAATTCCATGATAATTGATTTCAAAGGGGAAAAAAAAGCTAAATCAGTGTGACTTTAGTCTTTGAGGTTACAAAGCAAAGAAGTGATTTTCGACTGATGAATTCTGTATTTCTAGCTCAAATGCGAAGACAACGACAAAAGCAAATACCCCTCGACCAGTGGCTCATATTCAAACTTCAGTGTATAATTGGCCCGCCCCTCTACTCCTCTCCACTTCATAAGCACGTTTATCATTATTCTTACCTCAATTTTCAAACCAAAAAAAAAAAAGTAACCTCACACTCAACCTACAGATGCAAAACATATCCTGTCCCAATAAAGGAGTTCCACCTTACCTTAACAGCTAACATAAAATAGTTAAACTAAAATCAAAATCTAGCTAGTTCGGAATTGAGACGTAATCAATTCTATATTAATTAATTTCAAACAAACAAACAAAAAAGGAGCTAAATCAGAGTGAATTCAGTCCTTAGGGTTATATAAAGCAAAAGGAACGATTTTTCCAACTGAACAATCAACGAAACTAACCTGCATCGGATTACTAGAGTTTGATGACTTCTCTTGAGCACCCATAGAAACTTCTAGAACCCAAATTTCACTGTGCCTGCTGTTTTCGGGAGAATGATTAAAATTAGGGTTTTTGAGTTGCAAAAAAAGGGGGAAAGAGAGGAAGAGATAGAAATGAAGTATTTGAGGTTATTTTGGGTATAAATTCGGGATCAATTCAAAACCCTAACCGCCATTGATGAGTGAATCTTCCTTCTTTCTCTCTCTTCTTTCTCTCTCTTCGTTTCTTTTTCTTCTGAATTGTTCGTGCCTGACCTGACCTTTGGGAATACAGAAGCAGTACATTTGTTGATTGTACAAAATGACTTTAATGCCCTTAGATTGTGAGAAAAATATTGGAATTGCCACTGATGAAAAATAATTTATAAAATATTTATATTGAAAAAACTAAAATATATTTATAATAAAAAGATGTCGGGATTCATAGAGTAATATGTGCACCACTTTTTTAAAAGCTTTCCGCTTAGAAGTTTGTTCGGCCTTCTTTTTGACTCACCCTTTGTTATGGGCTTCAGATACACCGCTTTAGGATTTGGTGTGCTCGTTGAGTTTTTTCACCATTGTAGTGAAAGAAAAACGACTATAATATCATATTTATTAAGATTCAATCTCGCATTTATCGTCTGTTTTGTTCGGATGAATCTCGCAAATTTGTCTATTAGACAACGTTATTGCCCAAAAGTGTGTGTACCTATGAACTTGTGGTATGCATTATCAAGTTATGCACTTTCATCTCTCCTTCTGACGTGAGATTCACCTAAAGTGTCATGTACATTGGTTTACCTTCCAATATAAGCATCTTACGGTAGCAACTTTAGAACTTTTTATATTCAAATTCACGACATTGCCTACCTATTTGATCAAAGTGTCTTACAATTTAACAACAATAACATATTTATAGTCTCGCAAATGAAGTTTGAGGAGGAAGGTGTATTTGCCGTCTTTAATGATTAAATTCACACTTTAAAATAGATATGATGACCATCATATTGCCATTTTGGTCTTTTCCTCATGGGCCAAAAAGATTTGTCTATAAAAACAGAATATCTTGTATTGCTAAGATGATTCTTTAGACATAAAAACATATTGGATCATCCTTAACAACTTAAAATATGAATGATATACACATGTGAAACAAATAAGGAAAACTAACCTTAACTAAATTTTGGAACACCATTAATTCATCATTATCAAAACTCAAAAAAGAAGAAAAAAATATTTTATTAGGTATGCAATAATGATCTATAGTACTAAAAATCATATAAACTACTCCTCTTTGATAGTTTTTTGGCAAAGAAGGCTTAGTTGATAGATACTAATGTTCTTGATTTAAGCTTGTCAAAATTGTAACATCTCGCAATTTGAAATAAGTAGGAAGAAGCTTATAATTGGAAATAGTCATTTTTGGAAAGAATTAAATTCTAGAATTTTTTTTGTTCAAGTTAAGAAAAGTGAATTTTTGGTCAACTTCAAACGGCCATAACTCCTAGATCAGGATGAGTTAGGTGTAGTTCCAGATATGGTTGGGAAGCTCTTGGAATGATCTTTCCAACGCCACCAAATTTTCACGATTCCGAGTTCGTATGAGTAAGTTATCCCCTTTGGAAGTTGGCTGTTCGAATAAGGAAATGTTCAATCCAAATTTTGAAAGGGTAGTTTGGTCTTTTTCTTACCCTTTTATTTGATTTCGTTTTTGGTGATTAATTAGGGGTCTAAGCTGAATTAGATCAATTTACGCTTTCGGAAGAAGGGTTAGAGTTTTGAGAGAAGAGAAAAGAAGAGGAGAAAGAAGAAGAATCGCCAAGATCGTTGAAGTTTAACTTGTGGAATTCGTCGGGGGTGATCCCTACAAGGTATGTGAGATCACATAGCGTTGGGTTAGTTCTCCCACGCGCCAAACATGATTTAATTCAGAGAATTTAAGTCTTTGAAAGTTTAGAAATTTGTTCTTGATGAACATTGTTGAAAGTTTCGTTGAATTCCTTGTGAGTTGTGTTGTTGGAGTTTCTTGCGATTTGATTCATGTTTTCGGGTGTAATTTCGGTTTGAATCTATCATATATTGAGAGTATAAATGATCCTAAGTGTTTGGGAAAGAACCACTGAAGTTTAAAGGGTTTAGAGTTGAAAAACGGAGAAGAAAAATCGAGAACACCTGGGTAACAGAGGTGGGTTGCCGCGCCAGCCAGCGCGCCCCACAGACTTCTCTGAAGTTTGGGGGCTGGCACCCCACGCCTCTCAGAGCACCGAGGACGCCAGTTCACCCCATTCTTTCTCCATCTTTTCATACTAGTTTACAAGCGATATACCTACGTTTTCAAGTTGATTCCAACACTCTAAGGTACACCTAAACATCATGAAATCATCCATAAACATGAAACCATAAGCCTTGAATCCATAATTCAATTCAAGGAAAGTTAGGATCAAGGTCAAGGAAGTTAAGAGTCAAGTCTAGAAGTTAAGGAGTAAGTCAAAGCAAAGTTTCTTAAAGTTTTCAAGAGTTTTTAACAATGTTTTAAATTCATTTTGACTCAAGTTTTCAAGTTAAGCAAAGAGTAAAGAGTCGAAATTCATTTCTTCAAAAGTATATAGGGACTAAGTATTCCCAAAGAAGTTTATAAAAATATTTTCACATTTGAACAAGAAAAGGGAACATCGATTCCAAGAGATCTTTTAAGCTAAGTTTTGAGTAATTATCTCAAACCAAAGAAATAAGTTATTTTTAAACATAAAGAACTAAGTATATTTTTGGGAGTAGTATTGAGCACCGATATGGGGATGCGAGTTCATATTAACTCAAGTCTCCATAAACCATGTAGCCATCATGAGTAGAAAAGGGTCATACTTTTTAGATGAATCATTTTCACAATAGACTAGTGGCCACTTAGTAAAGTTAGCTTTCTATATCAGGGCAAGGTATAGGATGGGCCTCAGCAGCGTGAGGTAAAACGATGTATCATCACTATAGTTCTTAAGTGATGGTTGTCGGTTAGAGAAACTCCTACAACAGTAGTAGCATGGTTCCTCAAGGGGTTCTGCTTAGTGTGAATGGGGGTATGGGACTTCATTCATGCATTGCACAAGTAAACTTTGAGAGGAAGCATGGTTTGTCTTTTATGATATTATGATTATGAATTGACAACGTGTTTTAAATAATTTTCTTTTTCTTTATATTGCACTTGTTTTAAACTGTTTTATAATGAAATGAGTTCAGTTAAGTATTCATGAGTTGAGAAGAGTCAAGGTAAGTGTTTCTTTCAGAATCCGTTCAAGCTTATATCTGTTTTAGCATTCCAACTCGCATACTCGTATATTCAATGTACTGATGCCAGTTGGCCTGCATCGTATTATGATGCAGACGCAGGTAACTAGGATCGGCATTTCGGCGCATCATTAATCTAGTGAGCAGTTCAGAGTCTGTTGGTGAGCCTCCTTGCATTCCGGATGACTCCTTTATTGTTTTCAGTATTTCCTTTATTAGGATGTTGTGGGGTTTGTCCCAACATCCATCTCAGTTATTAGAGGCTTCATAGATAGACAGTTAGTAGTTCCGTTGTCTTTACATTATCTTTCAGATGTTGTTTAAAGACTGAGTTGCCATTCTGGCTAAACTATTATTTCTTAAGTTATGCATGAGTTATATTTTCTTATGCTTAAGTCTTCCACTGAGTTAAATAAGCCAGGCCAAGGGTTCGCTTGGGGCCAGCAATGGTCTTCGAGTGTCAGTCCCGCCCAGGGTGTAGGCTCGGGGCGTGACAAAAATCCACAACATACCCGCTAAATTTGTAGAGTTCGAAAGGTACAGTATACATAGCTCTTACCACGACCTCAGAGAGGTAGTTTCCAAAATGACATCTAATAATGTTTTTCCTTTCATAAAGTTATAACTGGATAAATAATAGACTCATCTCCTTGTGTTACCCACTTGAACGTTTCATGTTGAAATACAAGTAAATACATATGAATACCAGGCAGAAGCAAGTAATCTAATCATGTCAAGTAGAGATATTGAGGAAGTACAACATTGTTTGAGAAGACCACAAAACCAGGGCATCTGTTGCAGCATGCAATTACATAACCCTAAACTCAAACATGAAAAACATCAAGCTACCCGATAACCTGGACTCTTTAACTAACTAGGATGGATCTAGGAGGCAGTTCTTGCAACCTAACACGTTCATAAAGCAGATTGGAGTCGTGCAATCCAAAGTGACAATGGCATGATGTAATATAAAGCAGACCATTCGCACAACACATTTCTTGCTTTATGAAATGGGAAAGTGAAAGACTCTATAGAAAACATCAAATAATGTCATTGATTCATTCAGTTTCCATAGTAGGGAGAAACTGAAAGACTCCAACAGAAAACATAAAATGCCCCGTTCTCTTATTTCTATAACTAGTTTTTGGCAGTGGTGGCTCAAGCTAATTAGTGGCCTAAAGCCAAAAATAAGTTGGAAGCCTAAATTTTAATTATTTTTTTATATTTGAGATTCAAGTTATTTCTTTATTTTTAATAAAAAAAGTTTATTTTTTATGATCTTAAACTAAAGATATATATATATACCAAAATATTTTTTAATCTTGTGGTCTTAAACATATCATGTGGAAGTTAAATTTAAAAATTGATCCATAAAAAAAGAAACATTCTTTAATGTTTCAAAACAAATTAAAACATTCTTTATTTTTTTTGGTTAAAAAAAGCTTAAGATAATTTTATTATTACTAAAAAGTAGGCCCTTCGATTTTGGGGGACTAAGACATCTGCCTCATTTTTAAAGGCATTGAGCCACTCATGCACGTGTGTTGCACGTGATTACCAATTCCAAAAATATATGTTATAGTAAATACTAGTATTGTTTATTTACGCAAAGAATTGAATAATAAGCTTAGTACAAAATAATATTGCAGATTCTTTTGTGAATGTTCAATGTGGATCATCATATATATCTCTTATTCACGCGAACCTATGAAGATGGTCAATAAAAAAAATTATTAATTAAATGTAATAATGTTTATATTTATTTTAATTTGATTAGGTTCAATCATGGAATTAGTTGTATCTCACTAATATTACCTTATCGACGATATTTATTGTGTATATAAAAAATAAACTAATACAAACTTCAACTAGTGTTATTACAAGTCATATGAACTTTTCTTCGTCTAAAATACTGAAATATTAAGAAATAGTTAATAAGTAAAACAAAAGGGCAATGTTCATATAATATTAACTATTTTGAAGCAGGCTTTCTAACAATCTAAATTCCGTAAGTAGCATTGATAAAAAAAGTCATTCTTTTTTCTTGAGCATCAAAAAAACAAATCGAGACAATTCTCTAAATTTGAAAAAAGATATTCAGAAGCATATATCTACATCATAAGAGAAATTATTAACAAAAACAAATGAATTTAGACTACATAGTGTTAACTTCATATATTGAAACATTACATACTAATGTATATATATTAAGAAAAAAATAATTATTATATCATCAAAATTATATTATTTTCCTCAAGTACTCGAGGTTATGGACACTTTGAAAAAGTCACAACTCATCAAAAAAGTCAGAGATATTATAGTAATTTAACATTCAAGTTAGGAGTTCATGCTTTTAAGATAATATAGATATAGATATAGATTAGAAACCTGGTTGAATTACCTAGTATGCTAGTCAGTTAAGGAAACTGTGTTTCTAGGATAAACAAGAATGCACTGAAAGAAGTGTTAAGTTCCATAAGATGGTAACCGAACGGAAATGGAAGCACATACTTATATAGCTCAATCTAACTTTCAACAAGTGCTATTTCTTTTGCACTACTGAGATTATACTCACCAATCTGATTGGAGATTAGGACTCTATCAAAGAGCCATACACAACACTAACATAAATAGGATCTATATGTATCATTTCTCCAGTGCAGAGAAAACCTTAGGACGATAATTTTCAGCATGCATAGTTGGAGCTCACCAATGGATCACATAGCTTAAACTTAAGGAAGACAATTCACATATGCAGGAAAACAATTATCTCCAATAAGCAAATCCATAAACCAGATGACGTTTCACAAAAGACTATACATCAACAAATCAGATAACACTAGTTGGAGTCTGCTATGTGAATCCTCCAAATTGATTCAGCCTTCTTCAATCTTCCCTTTTCAGTCCAACTAAATAATTGTATTTTAAGACCAACTAGAGATTTTCTAAATTATAATAACAAATGATAAGGCTGAAAAACGCGCTGATTGCACAAATGACGAATTGCTAAATAAGCATAACATGAATTGCAAGGGTAGTGGCGTTAATGTAAACTGTTTCCATTGAAAGAGTAATAGATTAATAGTCAAAACAAGGTTGCATACTAACTCAAGTATCCACTACAAATACCAAAACATCAAACAAAGCTTCAACAAACTCAAAGATTGCCTGTCATAATGAATAGCTCATTACTATAACAATTCATTTACTTTTCAGCAGATTCAACAGTCTTCGGGTTGTGCTTCCTAGCATACCTCTGGTTCCTCAAAAACTTGGGATCCATCTGCATTTTACCACAAAAATAAAAAATCACCAAACTAAGGTATAACAACCGATCAACTTTGTCTTTGTTACTTTTTTTCATAAGCAAATTCGTAGTCTTATATCAGCGGATATAGAATATCGCTACACCTACGATTACTCTGTGGCAGTGATAGCACTTAGTATAACCAAGTATTTTGCTTCAAAACTGCTCATATTTAATAATATGGTTTACATTTGCCAGATCTAATAACCTTTACATCTACATATCCAAATAGTTTGAAGTCTAAACGAGAATCAACTAAGAAAGAGAACAGATGCTTTTTTATTCATAAGAAAATTCATGAATCTATATCAGCAGATACAAATATTTTGACACCTACTATTACTTGTGCAGTGGTAGAACTTAGAATGACTGCATATTTTTGTTTTTTTATAAAAAAAAAGGAGAAAAGATGTGTGGGGGGGATCATAAGAAAATCCGTCAGAGTTTATATCATCAGATACACACCTAATACTACATGTAGCAGTGGTAGAACTTAGCATGACTACATATTTTGTTTTAAAACTGTTCATAATATATAAAAGGTCGACATTCACCGATTTTAATGACCATACATACACATATAAAGTAAGGAGAAATGATGAGATTCTTAATCATAAGCAAATCCGGGATTTCAAATACCTTTGCACCTACTATTGCTGTGTGGCAGTAATAGAACCAAGTATAACTACATTGTTTGATTAAGAAACTGTTCATATTATATATATGGTCTACATTCGCCCGATTAAGTAAAACCTTACATCTGCATTTTAGCTCAAGATAGAAAAATCACCAAACTTCAGTATAACAACAAATGCACTTTTTCTTTCATCACTACTATCATAAGCAAAATAGCAAGTCCATGGATATCTATATACCTACTATCAACATATAAGGATATCTTTACACCTACTATTACTTTGAGGCAATGATAGAAACTGTCCACACACATTTTGCTTTTAAAACTGTTCATATTATATATATAGTCTACATTCAGCCGATTAAGTAACCTTACATCTGCATTATACCACAAGATAGAAAAATCACCAAACTTTAGTATTATTTTTTATCTGCATTGATAGGTTTGAGATCACCAAACTTCAGTATAACAACAAAAGAACTTTTTCTTTCATCACTTCTATGTTCCATCATAAGCAAATCCATGGAGATCTTTACACCTACTATTACTATTACATCGTGGCAGTGTTAGAACTTATAATAACAACATATTTTGTTTCAGAAACTGTTCACACATACACACATTCATCAAATTGAATAGCTTTAACATAAAGTATCCAAATAGTTCTAAAATCTCACAAAAATAAGCACAGAAAGGAGAAAAGTTGGATTTTTTAACAGACCCCTTTGGTGGAACTATGACGATGCTTTCTGGGTTTCTTGATTCCATTCCTGTGTGCTTTGTAGGACTGATTATGAGCTGTGTGATTCTTCGACTTGGCCATTTCTTCTCAAAGTAACTGCATAACACACAAAAAATACAACAATAAGGAAAAATCCGATCAAAAATCAGCTCAAAGTTCTCAATTTTTTCGAGTGGGGTTAGGGTACCTGTTGCCGGCGATTAGGGATTTTACCAGTGAGGAAGAAAGTGAAAGAGGAGAATGAATTAGGGTTCTTATGGGTTTGAAACCCTAAAGCTATGTGAAATGACGAAAATAGCCTTTGATTTGGTTTTGATGTATTATGGGCTTAGATTGTTTTGTGTAATAGTCAATTTTTTCTCTTTGTGAAGTGTGCATAATTATTTAAAAACTAACCAAGGTATTTAAAGTTTAGTCGCTTCATAATCAACTTTAGACGTGGGAGAGTTTGAAGTTGAATAGGGTCGAGCAGTGGCGGATTCAGGATTTCCATTAAGGGGGTTTGGAAAAAAAAATAGTGCCTAAGATTTGAATTTGGAACCTCGCGGTGAGTTTTGAACCCATCAAACACTAAGTCAACCTCTAATATTACATTCAGGAGGTTCAAAATCAATATAGACATAAAAGTTATTAAAAATACCTTATACATACAATGTAATTTTTTGCATAGGGGTTCAAGGTTTGAAGTTAGACTATGTCAAAGCCAACGCATAAGATTTTGAATGTAGTTCAAATTTAATGTGCAAGTTTTTAACTATTTAATAACCTTTTCAAGAATGATTTCTTGAAATGATGCATACATTATACTTTTAAGATATGGTATGGGTGATTCAATAATATATCAGTGAATTTATTATATATACACAAGTATTGTGCAAAGTTGCAGGACCAATCTATCAACTCATGTATATGATTTATTTGATTTGTTACCATGTTTCTAAGTGATTTTCAATCATTTATTTTTTGTGTCAAATCTTAATATTTAAATCAATAACCGATAACTGATAAACCAATATCTTAATAGTTCTTAATGATTTAACATGTTTACAAACATATAAACTTCAAAACCGAACCGAATCGACTGATACACAACCTACAACAAACTAAGAAAATTTTAATTAATACTCCATCCGTTCCTTTTTAACAACTATTTTGGAATAAGTATTTATAGTATACATGACAATTAAAAAAGAACGGACGGAGTAGTATATTCTACTTAGGTATTTTGTCGATCTGGTTATCTCTTTTATGTATATATATGTATCTCCTTCATCAGCTTTTGGTTCTTCGTTTAATCTTGCCTCTTGCTAGAATTTGTTTCCTTTTCGGTATGTTTTCGCAACTGAATTTGGGGGGTTTTGGTTCTTAGGTATTTTTTGGGGGTTTTTGGTTCTTAGGTATTTTTTGGGGGGCCCTTGAAGCAGTCAAATATATGAAATGCTTGTAACTTGTCCTCTTAGTCCATCTCAGTGTCAGGATTGAGAGTCCCTTCGTATTCCAGCTGCAATAAAAAAATAAAGTTGGTAAAATGTAAGTGATAAAAGCACTCAAATTTTGTATCTGATTGTAGTATCTCACAACATAGGGAAACGGCTCAAATATACCATCGAACTTTGAGAAAAGGCTCATTTATGTTCGATGGTATATTTGAGTTCTTTCCCCTCACAATTACCGTTGCTTTATCATGTTCCAACTTCATCCTCCTATATTGTTCTTGTGCTTGCTTTGAACGAAACATGGCTTGAACTCGCACAACAGATCTTTCAATGCGCTCTTCAGCTTGTTTCCTACTGGCTTGGAAGAAATCCTCCTCCACATCATCTGATTTAACTACTTGACTAGACTGGAGTTTAAGCCCGCGGAGACCTTTCCTCTTCAAACGCCACCGAAATAATGCCTTTTCAAGCACTCCTACTGACCAAATTATCTTCCGGTACTGCCTTCGGACTTGGAAACCCCGGAACACAGCCTGCATTAAACCAGAAGCAGGTTCCACTAATTAAGGCTGTTGTCTACAGTAGTAGACACACATAATAACAGAGTTGTTTTTCCAAGAATCTTGAAATTCAGGAGCATCAAAAATCATATTCACAACGAGGAACCTTTTCAGGTTATCTGCTAGTATTCCATTATTTTCAGGAAAACAAAGGTTATAGTCCACGCTTCCAATTGCAGAACATGATGGCCCGCCTAAGTTTGGTGGGCAAAGTTGAAACACACTAATAAATTTAACTGATTATTTGAAATCAGTTTAAACTTCATGCCCTTTGATGCATGAGATGGATCATGTTATCCAGTTAGTTTTATGGGAAAGCCACAGAATAAAGGGGGACTTACTTGAATTTTAATGGCCTGACGGCGCATGTGAAGAAACTCTCTCCTCATCTTCCAAGTTCGAAACCTATACTGTATTCGTGCAGCAGCTGCCAGCTGTTTCTGCATCTCATAGTTGCGGAAAGCATGCTGAATCTTCATAGCTGCAATTATATTACGTGCTTCCATTTCTGGATTTGAAGACTCGACTGCTTTTGTACGCACTTTCAGTGCACGCTCCCTGAATGCAGCCTGGATACGAGCAGCAGCATCTGCAGCTGTACGATAAGCTGCTAAACTGTCTTTCAGATTTAGCTCTTCCTCTGTGAAGTTCCCAGGGTTTATTGATTCAGTAGTCGTCTGGAGTGAACCACTGATATTTCCAGCTAATGTCATATCCTTAAATTGTGCAACTAAAGCCTTCTCAGCGAGATAAGCCGCCAAACCCTCATGACCATTTTTGGATGCAAGATCGGAAGCAGTACATCCACCAAGGTTTTCTGAAGTGGGATCTGTGACCAAATTTGGTTTTGCTCCAGCAGATAAAAGAGTTGCAACCATTTTTTCCCTGACAATCCAAATGCTCAAAACTATTAACAACCTTACACTTGAAATGACCAAAACAATCGAAAATTTATGTTCCATGTTAGTTCTACTTTCTTTATCGCTGGTGCGAAGAAATGAGGTGAAAGTGGTCAGACAGGTTGGTGGACAGCAGTTCAACTGCAACACAACCAAGGGTGTAACGACTATTTTAAACAGTTTACATTTTCAAAAGAACCACAAATAGAAAAGAAAGAATTGAATGATAGATAATTGCAACATTCCAGAGCTGTAACTAAGGATACCTTCCATAATATGCAGCCCAATGGAGAGCTGTCCATCCATATTTGTCTCGATAATCCAATGACAAACCGGACCAGGAAAACGGATATACAGCCCAAGTGTAACCTAGGATAGCACACAAATGGATAACTCCTTGACCCTGCTCGTCATGTTCTGAGATTTTACATCCTTCGACAACTCTTTCCAACAGCCATTCCTGTAATCTGGTTTTCAAAGAGAGCTCAAACAAGCAGTCTTTTGCACGTGGGACAGAGACTTTCTTGTCTTCAATTGATTTGATCAGACAGGCCCAATCATCAATGATGTGAGAACATTTTCCAGCAAATGTTTTTGCATCTTTCAGCAAATCTTGATGTATTTTACTGGATAGAATATTAAGGCTCTTAGATGTAGAGAACAGCAGATGAGCAAGCCTCATTTGATTTCTAAATTCATCCCAATCAGATTTACTCTCCGGGGGTTCTGTCCAAACTTGTACTGAAGGAGCTCGAAACTCAAAGCTCATGACTTGACTAATAGGTTTATTACCATCGAAACTTAAATATATGTTTACCAGTCCAGGGGTTTGAGGAGAAACTATGCAACGATATACCCCAGGTTGCAGAACTTCTGCAGGAAAACAAGCATCTCCACAAACACAATGCAAGCTAGAACTTTCCAGATGTGATTGTTCTCCATGAAATTGCCCAATGACAAAGATCTGTAATCATAGAGACAAAGGGTATAATTGCTAGATCATAGCTCAAAATACATGTTTATCTTGACCTCCTTGACCATGGCAAAGAACTTGGGCAAACAATAAGAATAATATCTAAAAGTTTAAAGAGGTTAAAAAATAATCACTTTGATAATTGAACATATCACATTCACAAAACAAGTCAATGGCCACAGTATGCTAACCTTTTTCTCCATTTTTTCCTGAAAAAGCTAACTAGTCCTAATTCTCAACCTAAAATGTTATGTCAGGTCAGGTCTAACAAAGCACGTATTTTCTTCTAAAGCAAAATGATATTGAACACATTTTTCTTGTTTCTGTAAAAATGGAAAAAGTAACACAAACACATGAAGAGTCATTAAGCTTCCTTTTTTTCTGATATTATCACTCGTGTTTTATAGAGTTTACTTAAAGCCAATATCATGACAGACAACATTTTTCTTCTTGCAAGGAGAACCATTGTATCAACATAGCATGTGTGTGAAGAAAGGACCTTTGTTTCTTCAGTTGAAGAAGCCCACGCAGGCGATATTTCTGTTATGTTGAATGTCTGCTCCCTTGCATATGATTGACCTGTTGACACTGAAGATTCGGGAGTTGGATCGTCTGTGGATTCTGGAGAATCAGTAATAAGGTAGTTCATCCACCTTCCAAAGCTATCCTGAGTTTGAAGTCTATCCTGGTTCAGACTATCAAAGGAATCGCCTGTGCTTACTGTCATTACTCCAGACTCATTCTGCTCAAAACTTGGAGTCATTTGACCATCCACTGTCTGGAAGGTGATCTCATTTGAATTGTTGACTGTAGAAATTCTCTCAAGAGAAGAGGAGACACCCTACAAGTACCAATATTAGTAGTTAACTAAAAGAAAGGGAAAAAAAGAAGATATTACCAAGCATCATTCAGTTCAAACGAAAGAAAGATAAAACCAGAAGGAACAATTGCTAAGGATGGATTAAAAGCAGGAGTAAGACTTTGATCCTTAAATGATAACATAGATAGCATACACAACATGATCAGATCACATATACACATGGTGTGTGAATGCATGAAATTAAATAACAAATGAACACTGCAAGGAATAAGTGGAAGATAATCTTATTCAAGTGTGCAAAATTGAAATTAAGAACACCATAACCTCAAAAAAAGTTGTGTTCAAGGGAGTAAGCAAATTACAGTACATCGTACATGTGAGTTGCTAAGTCTAGGAAGACATTGTTTTACTACTCTTGATTAGGTGTATCTCAATCCAAGTCACCACACTCCTACACCAAGATGATTACTCTAGCTTCTTATAGTATATAGTTGATTTTTATTTATTTATTTATTTGACAAGGGAAACCCGCAGCCGCTACACGGGGTAAAACCCCCGCTCCTATGCAATAGGTCGCAAACCACATAGTATATAGTTGATTTCAAACTTCAATAAAACAGGATTTCTATTGGGTTTTTTCCTTTTGGTAATAACAATAAGATGGAAGTATTTCTCATGCATGTTGGTGCAAAGCAAGCTACTAAGAATTTCAATTCAAGTATCAAAATCAACTCGACAATTTATTTGATCATAAATACATACAAGTAGTTCTACATTACTCTCTACTTCTGTTTTTAAGGTATACACTAAGTTATTTAATCTCAGATGAAGAGAGTTTATTTTAGAAAATTAAGTAGAACATCTTTTGTAGAGCTTGCTCTCTGATGAACCATATTTCCCTAAAATGGCTCAAGGGGAAAGGTTCCTCCCTAAGATACTTTTACAACCACCAATGGAGAACTACAAAATTTTCCAAATCAAAGAACACTACTTGTCTTTTCATTGTAGATATAAATAGATCATAACAGCAACATAGAGAAGATAAAAATGATGAGAGAAAAATGTGAGTTGGAGGACAGTTACACTAGTGAAGTAAGCTGCATATATCTACTCACATTGAGGCTGTAACCATTGAATTCACATAGATTGTGTTGCTCATACGACGTGTGCTGTACATAAGCAGTTTTACTTCCTGCCGCAAAATAATGTAAAAACTTATGGGTCTTTAAATTGAAAATTTTTTGTAAAAACTTAATAAATAACTATTTTTATGAATGTAAATAATAAATAATGTCTATAAGGTACATCATAGCATCAAGCGTATACCTTGCTGGGTAGCAACTATCTTGTTGGGATCACCAGGTGCCAACAGATCATCCCATTCAAGTGTGTTAATCTCGAGTAGTCTCTGTTCATGATTTTGGACGGTCATATCCCTGTTAGGTTCTGTCAATCAGTAGAAGACAGGACTTTAATCTAGCCAATTTTGAATGAGCAAAAAAGGTTTTGAACATATTCCGAGATTGCAATTAGGTCCAAGCTCTAGTAGCATAAACAGAATAGGAGTACCATATTTTTGCACATACGTGAAACATCCTATAAAAAATTTAACTCAATTTTCATCAAGAGAATCTTTTCTATGCTTTGCCCCCAAGGCCTAGCTCAAGTGGCAAAAGGTGGAGGATTTGTGGCTTAGGTCGCAGGTTCAAGCCCCACACCATGCAAAGTGAAGCCCGGTATTTAAGTGGAGAAGGGTAGAGGGGCGGGCCCATTATTCATCGAGTTTAGAAGGCTGTGATTGGTCCAAAGGGCGGGTCACAGACGGATTTCTCAGTTATCAAAAAAAAATAACTTTTCTATGCTTTTGTTTACAGCTATGGCTTTGACTGAAGATTAATCACCCACTTTTAACATCAATAGGAGGCTCAGTTCAAGCTATCGACACTTTCATTAACATAAAATGCAAAAAGATATCATTTCTACAAAGTTAATTTGATAGTACCTAAATGTGCATGTCGGCTAGCGGAATATTGCTGATCAACAGCTGAATCAAGTTCTCCTGATAAAACCCAAGAAGCAGACAGATCAGCAGGATCGGACAATGCCGAACCAGAACTAACTGGGGCAGCTGGAGAACCCTGTGCAACTGTACTGTTGGAGGAAACCTGTGATTGTACAGTGAACATAGCTGTTTGTATTAACACACTGTTGGAGGAAACCTGTGATTGTACAGTGAACATAGGAAACAAACCTCTTGAGTTTCACGATAATGGACAAGGACTACGTGTTCGAGAGTCCTGTGAAGCAGAGAAATTGACAAAATCATACTTCCATGGACACATCCTTTTTTGTGTAACTGCTATAGAAGCCATTAAGTTTTGACCAAAGAATAACAAGAAAGTGGGAAAACTTTTCGGGGACCTATGAACTAGAATTATTCATACTTGTCAAGCAGCCAGTAGCATCTTCGAACAAAGGTTGTGTTATCTTCTCCATGTGCATAGTATACGTGTATTCGTTCATCATTACCAACCTGCACTAAGAAACAGATTGAAATTCATCTTTCTGGAAGGATTCCAAACTAGCCCTCAATCAAGAAAGCTTCATAAAGCATTTAGAAGAGTGCACATCCTGTTTAAGTGGAGAAGAGAACAAAAAAAAACAAGGCAGAAGTAGAAATTTAAACAACAAAAGTCCACCTCCCTTTTCCAGCTGAGAAACTTATTTCCTGAGCATCAACAAAAGATTCACAACTTTTATGCACCAAAGTAGAATGACAACAGAAGCAATAACAGCAAAAAAAGTACTAAAAATAATAATAGAAAAAACAAGAACAACCAGTCTTCCAAAGATCATTCATCCAAAGATTCTGTACAAATGAAAAATCCAGGAAATGAAGTACCAAATGCACAACATCTCGTATAAGTATTGGGGTGCAGTGCAGGAAGCTTACCAGTTACATACCTGAGCCTATCACTTCGAGTCAAATATAACACGGAAGTGATTTAGCAGGAGATACAGTGGAAGTTCAAAATAAGACTATCTAATTGGAGAACCCAGCGAAGACAAAAAACACTAGGTGATATATTTCCATCTGTGTAAGTCTTGATAGGCAGAGTAGATGTTCAAAATAAGACTATCTAGACTTATTTACAGATAAAAACAAGGAATGGATGGCTTTTGAAATGACTATATAATAAGCAAATAGAACTTCTAGGAACTCTCCTTTAGCCAATAAATGGCAGATCTATATATGCTATCAGAATTCAGTCATCATTCGTCTAGCCTAGTCTATACAGTCATTTTAGATGTTGAGGTGAAAAGAAAATTTGTCTTTTATGCTATATGCCTCCTAGAATGTCCAACCTAATCACAAAATTCTAGTTGGTCCATTCATAATTTCCATATATTCCATAAAGAAAGCATCCATCCTATATCGGTGCATCTTGTCTAACCACATTGAATTATGCACTAAAGAAGATAAGAATTGACAGACCACCAAAAAAGTTTTTCTGAACATTCACTGGAGATTTTCTGAGGTTCTTCAACATATGTGTGACAGCCACATAATTCTCATCCTCGCATAGGAGCTGTGATACAGGGAAAATGCAATTCAAAGGTTCAAATTTTCCTTTTTCCTATTCATTGCCTATGTTTGATCCCACTCATAATAATTTCATTATCGCCACTCAATAGCTTCCTCCTATCATATGTACTAATCATCTCTTCAGTGCGATGTCAAATTTGACGACCAGAGGATTTGAATGATCATTTGCCTCCTTAAGTTTCTGCTACAAAACACTAATGACAAAATATGTTATAGGCTACAACCTTTACTTAGGGCAAATATTTTCAAATTAGCTATATTATAATCAAACCCACCTAGACATTTATAGCAGAAATGGAAAATAATAAGCATCTATCCATTAAAAAAATACAAAACTAGTAAACAAACAATCATGCAAGAACACCATATTAAAGGCGGTTAAACCTCACTTTTAAGTGTTCATGAGCTTCTTTGACAGTTTTCCCATCCTTCTTTTTCTTCCAGTTATGTCCATCTCTCCGGAAATTTCTGAGCATCTTACGATCAAACAACACAATTGTGCCACCTATGCATTGGAAATCAAAGAATATTAGATGAAATCCATGATACCTTCCGTGTCCTAAAAACTTTTTTCTTTTCCATGAAGAATTCATGTTCGGTTTCCTTTAACAATATATGGATTTCCAGAAAACAATCAAATCATTGCAAGATCAAAACCATAAGAATCTCCTCATGCTCAGAATAAGGTTACTTTTAGGTAAGTTTACAGGCTTGGCATTGATGTTGAAATACTTGTGGTTGCAAAGTATTGCATGAATCTCATTTGGTCGGAGCCACCTCATCTTCGATTCCTCCATTATGTTGGGAATATCCAAATCTGTGCAAGAACCAGAGAATAACAACTGTAGTCAGCTAAGTAGATCCAAAATATTAAGTCAAAGAAAATTTGTAATTACAAGCAACAAAGCAAAGAAAATCGAGGCCAGTGCTGAACGCAACATAGCATTTTTTGTTGCAGTACATTATACGGTCACGTATCCATTATATGCAGTAGGGCTCTTCATTGCTCCAAATTGATTGGATCACTCGTTGAATGTCGAGCTTTCCTCTCTTTTGCGGTATACCAAAAAACAGCTAGTACCAATTTAATCCCATTTTATCTTCGAACTGAACATAATCTCTTCTTTTACCATTATCAAGGATGGACTTCGATGGTATCAAATAAAGAAGACCAAATACCAAAGAAAAATATAACCTTCTAGCCATCCCTTTTCTATCTGTGCTGCTAGACAGCTAGAGTTGAGATACGTCACCAGTTACAAGGTTGTTTGAACTTTATCTCAAATACAGCATCCTTAATAAAGCACTCTCTTCCTATCAACTTGTTCCTAGGAATTAATCTTAGCATTAAGGTTACATGTTCTTTTTTGGGGAGTCTTTTTTGTATCTAATCAGCAGTTACGCCCTAAATTCAAGTAACTCAAGCAGCAGTACCTAAACATCGACCTCGTTGCCTTCCTATCTAAGTTAAAGTAAGCATTTTCTTCAAAAGGATTAAATTTGCAATACAGAAAGAAAAGGAGATAACAAAATAGCAATGTACAAAACAAGTGTAGCTATAAATATCAATACACATTGAAGAAAAAGAAATTATGCCACACCTAAATTATACTGTTAGAAGAAGTATGTTCCTATCTAAGTTAAAATAAGCATTTTCTTCGAAAGGATTATATTTGCTACAACTAGAAGTACAACAAATTACTACCTACAAACATTCTATCCTAATCATCAACCTCGCAGTGTACAAAACAAGTGTACCAATAGATATCATTACACATTGGAGGAAAAGAAACTACGCAATACCAAAACCATACTGCTAAAAGTGCGACAACATCAACTACCTACAAACATTCTGTCCTAATCATCAACCTTGCAATGTACAAAACAAGTGTAGCAATAAATATCAATATACATTGAAGAAAAAAAGAAACTATGCAATAACTTAACCATGCTACTAGAAGTGCTACAACATTCAACTACCTACGAACATTCTATCCTAATCCTCAACCTCAATAACTTCCTATATAAGTTATAAGCATTTTTCTCGAAAAGGATTTAGATTTGCAATAATCATGAGCAATGGCGGAGTCAGAATTTTCAACAAGGGTTCAAAATCTAAAATAATAGATACACAAAGTAGCCGAAGGAGGTTCAACATCTACTATATATACCTAAAAAATATTTTAACTATGTATAAATCATATAATTTTCCGCCGAAAACCCCTCATAATAGGGTGGCTCCGCCACTGAACAGGAGGGCATATATTTTTCGCTACAGAGATAAAATAGTACCTTGCATAGTGCGGAACCCATGAATTTCCCAACCTACGAGTCTTCCTGATACGCTACTTTCCATGGCAAAAACAGAACTCAAAATCGAAGCAAAACTGCGTAATTAATCAATCAAATTCAATCCACCAAACTATGTATGAATTTAAAAGCGGATTGTGAGCGTTACGAAACTTGCTCAATGAACGAACAATCAACGTCTAATTATACATTGATTGAGCTGAAGATCTTCCATTAATGTGCACATCAATGGCGTTTTTTTGCCGGTCAAATTTGTAAGCCAATAGAAATAAGCACACGTTACTTTTTCATTGGTCGATCGGGTCGGGTCGGTCAATTGGAATTCTAACCCATATTTTTGTTGATGGCTGATGTGGATTTAGCGTATGAGTGTCGGTTTAGGTATCTATATTACATGAACGTGTTTTTTAATTTGGTTTCAACTGATATTTATGTCATTTAATTTTGGATATGCACAAGTAGACGCTTGATATGAAATTGAACAAGTAAACGCATATATTTTCTACGTGGCATTATACAAATCAGTTGACACGTAAGATGAGTGCATGTCACATAAATTGTCATTGAGAATAGGCGTGTCTACTTGTTCATATGCACGTGAAAAACTGGAGGACATAAATATAAGTTGAGGCTACATCTATCGATATGGCATAAGCCTGACCCAACTCATGATTTGATAATAGTGGAACGGGACGGGACCTCGGGTGTATCCCCGCTATCCTGGACCGACAGCTTCTAGGCTCCGGCCAAGACTCATCTTTGTCGTCCTGTTCCTGGCCCAACCCCTCCAATCTTGGCTCATCGATTCTGATCTTATCCCACTTACTAGTTTTAATCTCGTATTCTATTATTTATTTTTTGTGGCTTATCATTTAAATTATAGATGTGTGCTAATATATAACGATGAAAAATAATGATATATGTTCTGTACATGAACATTTATCACTTAATATACTATTTTCACATTTAAAATGACTTAATCATTCTAAGTTTATTATGATTTGATGTAATGTAGAATACAAATTATTATTTGTTCGTTTGTGAATTTACGCATAGTTAAATGGGATAAAGATAAAGTAAACACTTGCCAAGTGGTGTCACTTGGACCACTTGTGATATATTAGACAATTTTGTTTCCTAATTACTCTATTAACATGGTGTGTTTGTTCATAATCTCTGCCTAATTAAATTCATAATCTCTCATTTTCGTCCATCATTATCTAATTAATAGTAGTAGTTAATAAGAATTAAATTCTGTTTTTGTTTTCATTTCTATCCCATATGAATGCTAGAATGTATCACTATTATACATTGATTGATATCATCTTATATTTACAGACGAAGTTAGAAATTTCATTTGATATTTGAAATTTATTAATATAATTTGTGTTTATATCGCTCGATCACTATTCATATTATGAATGTATGATAATAATACCTGGAATATAACTATAACCTCTACATTAATCCCAATTGACATCCCTTATTATATGCGATTGTACATAAATTATTAGTATAACTTAATTATGATATATATATATATATATAATTACTTTATCGTAATAAATTGCTTCGCTCGAAAACAATATTTTTTATCATAAAACAAATTATCAGTACACGCTATTTAAGGACATAAAATTAATAATATTAAAAAGATGTGTATCTTTTATATATATTTTTTGCTTACTTAATATATCCTTACTTAACAAGAGGGATTGCTTAGATATTAGTCATTCATCATTTTCAATTCAAAGATGGTAAGTTTAAGTCCAAAAAAGAAAAGAAAAAAAAAACTTTTAAGAAGGGATACAATATATTCTCATTTTGATATGATTTAATATATACTATAATATTAAAAATAAATTTCTTAAATATTAGTTTTAGGTAAATGAAAAAAATTAACATTTGTGGTTAGAAATGAATAGATTACAAAAAAAAAAGATATATTATGAGATAGAAGAGAATCTTCTATTTTTCTTAACATAAATTTTGAATTTAAATTATTAATTTCCCTTTTTAGTAAAATATTTTTTGCTTGATGTGTTTTGCATGTCGTTCTAGTCCGAATTAATTGGATCAATAGCAGAGATTCTTCTATATTTAATTGTAAGTTTTGAATTTGAATTATTAATTTTCCTTTTTAGTAAAATATTTTTCACTCGATGAGTTTATGTCATTCCAATCTAAATTAATCAAATCAATCAAATAAAGAAGAATCTTCTATATATAAGCAAATTATTAATTACTTTTTTTTAGTAAAATGTGTTTTACTTGATGAGTTTTCATGTGTCCCAATCTAAATTGATTGAATCAATGAAAAAAAGAAAGAATCTTTCCATTCTTAATTATAAGTTTTAAATTGAAATTATTATTGTATTTTTTTTTGTTTCAATTTATATGATTCATTTTTCTTTTTAATCAATCCTGAAAAAATGATATATTTCTATATTTAGTACTTAATAATTTAACTTTAAAATATCAATTTCACTGCTAATAAAATGATTCTTATCTGACATATTTTAAACAATAAATTTTTAAAATATTTTTTTCTTAGACTCTACATGAAGTGAATTGAAATGAACAGAGTAATTTTCTTTTTTTTATTGGAATAAGTTATAAGTATTTCTAGACTATGATCAAAATTCTAGAGATACACCATAACTAAACTAAGATCTTATTACTTATTAATTCATTTTTTTGATTTATATGACATCAAACATCTCTCACGAGCCTCAACTACGTGAGTCAGAGTCATAGAATGTATCACGTAAAAGTCAAAATAGGTATAAAATTACAAAATAATAGAATGGCGTGTGTATGAGATATCGGTGCTGCAATTATATATATATATATATATATATATATTTAAGATAAAAGGATAAGGGGGACAAACCTTCTATAATTAGAAGATATACTCTATATAAATAGTGTTGTTTTCCCTGGATTTGTGTAGTGTCTCTGTTTTTTTAGAGAGAGAAAGTGAGAGAGTGTGTGTGTTTTTAGAGAGAGAAATGGCTCCGGAGAGAGATATTGATGATCTTCCCAGGAACAAGGCGAATTACACAGCGTTAACTCCGTTATGGTTTTTAGAGAGGGCGGCTACAGTGTTTCCTAATCGAAAATCGTTAATTCACGGCTCCGTTGAGTACACGTGGCACCAGACTTACCGGCGTTGCCGTCAATTAGCCTCTGCTTTAACTAAAAACTCCGTCACCTTTGGAAGCACCGTAAGTTTTCAGTTACTTTTTCTAATATTTACTTTTCATCGAGTGTCATAATCATGATTAATTAGTTTGATTTGGTATAAACACGTTGTGACTAACTTGATGATCATCAATAATTACTTATCTAAAATGTGGAAAAGCATTAACAAAGTTTATACTAAATTGATTTATTGTATTTTTTTTTGTTGTGTGTGTGTTTTGGTCTTATTATAGTTTCGATTAGCGCACCAACAAGTTATGTGATCGGAATGATAATTAAGTTTGGTCAGTTCTCAGATTCGAGTCTTTAGCTTTAGGCAGAGGCGTATCCAACGGGGTCATCGGGTTCATGTGAACCCATGTTTCCCTTCCGAGATCATATATTGGTGTTATATTTTTAAAAAATTATTCAAATATAGATGTGTGAACCCATACTCGGAGTATCATATAATGCGATGATGACTGGGTGCACCTCTCTACGTGAGGTTAGAAATTTGAATTTTATATTTATCTTGTTTTATTTTTCTTTCTAAAATTAGATAACACCTCTCTAAGTGGTTATTGGTAGCACTTTTGACATTTTAATTAATATATATATATATATATATAGATAACACCTCTCTAAGTGGTTATTGGTACAACTTTTGACATTTTAATTAATTCATATATATATATATATAATATTAAAATTTGAACATTTTTTAGTAATAAGAACGTAAATGTCAAATCGATCAAATTTATATCTTAAATCAACATTTTTGTAATAGTGCACCCATCATCTCGAAATTCTGAATACGCCTCTGTCTTTAGGTATGAAGTCGCTTTGGTTAGAGTCACTTTAATCAATGTACGCGAATCTGAATTTAGTCGAACTTAATATAGATATCGAACATTGAACATCGAGCATGAAAACTAAAAAAATAAATAGTTCTATATGACCTTAACAGAATGAACAAGAAATTAAAATTTTACATTTTAGGATTTTGGATCTAGAGGATATTATCATTATTTATTTATTTAGTTTTAACTGTGTACACCGCCTTTTATTATTTGCTCTGTCGTCTATTGCAATTTGTCTCAATATCTTAAATGAACAAAAACAAAAATGCAGAAATTTCCAATTAGTTTGTTATGGACATCAATATTTCTTGTTCATTTAATGAAATGTATTGTTGTTGTATTCCCATGGATGATCTAGTAAGTTCTTTTGTTGCTCTTGATACGAGCGCTCTCGGAAACAACATTTCTATCTTCACGAGGTAGTACGTACATTCTATTCCCATATTCCACTAATAATTTGCATCCAAAAAATTAGAATAATAAATCTAAAATAAGTACATATAGACCTCTAATTAAAATTTAACTTTAGGCGTCCTTGAGCCGCCCCTGTATATGTTGTTGCTCTACTAACTTGCTTCGTTGACAGGTTGCAGTCATTGCCCCGAATGTCCCGGCTATGTATGAAGCTCATTTCGGAATTCCAATGTCTGGAGCTGTTATAAATGCTGTGAATGTTCGTCTAAATGCGCAAACAATTGCTTTTCTTTTGGGACATTGCTCAGCTTCTATTGTCATGGTGGATCAAGAGTATTTTCCGTTGGCTGAGGAAGCGTTAAAAGTATGGGCTAATAACAGTAAAGGAAACTTTAATGCTCCGCTTTTGATTGTAATTGCTGATAAAAACTGTGATCCAACGCCCGTTCAATATGCTCTTGAGAAAGGGGCAATTGAATATGAGAAATTCGTAGAAACTGGTGATCCAGACTTTACGTGGAAGGCACCAGAGGATGAATGGCAAACCATTGCTTTGGGATATACTTCAGGCACAACAGCTAGTCCTAAAGGAGTGGTGTTGCACCATCGTGGCGCTTATATTATGGCTATGAGCAATGCGGTGGTTTGGAGTATGCCAGAGGGAGCTGTGTATCTGTGGACTCTACCATTGTTCCATTGTAATGGTTGGTGTTTCGTTTGGACACTTGCTACGATTTGTGGGACAAGTATATGTCTTAGACAGGTAATTCCTTGTTTCTTTTTCTGCCCGATTGTAATTAGAGTAATATAAACGAATGCAAGTGTAATTGTTTTATCTTTCACCATATCGCGTAAATCTGGCATTTAGAGAAAATGTAAACCATGTAGAATGGACAGGGGCAATAACATTGGGTACTATTATGAAATCCGACTTTGATTGTATTGTTTTTGATTTTGTTTCGAATATCTTGCATGTAGGTAACCGCTAAGGCTGTTTATTCAGCCATAGCGCATCTTGGTGTGACTCATTTTTCTGCTGCACCGGTGGTACTCAACACCATAGTTAACGCCCCAAAAGAGGAGACTATCCTTCCTCTGCCTCGTCTTGTGCACGTAAGCACAGCTGGTGCTTCTCCTCCTCCATCTGTACTTGCTGCAATGTCACAACGTGGTTTCCGTGTCTTACACACTTATGGCCTTTCTGAAACCTATGGTCCATCCACTCTATGCACGTGGAAGCCTGAGTGGGATTTACTTCCTCTAGACGTCCAAGCACGTCTACAAGCACGCCAAGGTGTTAGATACGTTGGTCTGGAGCATTTAGATGTTGTCAGTACAAACGACATGAAACCTGTCCAAGCAGATGGAAAAACAATAGGGGAGATTGTCTTTAGAGGTAATATTGTAATGAAAGGTTACTTGAAGAATCCGAAAGCTAACGAGGAAGCTTTTGCTGGAGGGTGGTATCATTCGGGTGATCTTGCAGTTAAACATCCAGACGGATACATAGAAATCAAAGACAGATCAAAGGACATCATCATTTCTGGAGGTGAAAACATAAGTAGTGTAGAAGTCGAGAATATCCTTTACTTACATCCTGCAATACTCGAGGTCTCTGTAGTTGCAAGGCCCGACGAGCAATGGGGTGAGTCGCCATGTGCATTCGTGACGTTGAAGCCTGATTTGAAGGATACAGATCAACGAAAGTTGGCTGACGATATCATCAACTTCAGTCGATCGAAAATGCCTAAGTTTTGGGTTCCAAAATCAGTTGTTTTTGGACCATTGCCAAAGACTGCTACTGGGAAAATACAAAAGCATTTGTTGAGGGCAAAGGCAAAGGAAATGGGACCAATGAAGAAGAGTAGATTATAATTATAATCTAAGTTGTGTGGACTCTTTCACTTTCGATGCCGCATCCGTGTTGGATCTTTCAAGAATACACTACTTTGGCGAATCCGACACGCACCCCTTGACATATTTGAAGAGTCTGAGCAACATATATTATAATGGTCCATAAATAATGTTGAAGTATATATGTTTTCTCATTATTAGTACAATTATATACTTCACTTTATCAAGAAAATAATACAACTCTCAACATGTCTTATCTTTTATCTTTGTTGTACATAAATAAGACTTAGAATTAGCTGTTCATAATCGTTGAATCGTTATTTATTTTTTTGGTTTCCCATCCGGTGTCTGGAGTCCACATTGGAGCTCCGACTAAATTAGGATCGCACACTGCAGGACCCATTTGAAGGTGGCGCTCTTATAAGACCTACAAATCTTTAAATTAGTATCATGACTTAGTTAACGATAAGACACACTGAAGGGAAAAAATGATATCTACTAGTCAGAATTATACGGTACGTATGAGTTGTGAGTGACCTCTATCCTTGTTAATTGTATGAATTTTTATATTATAAAGAGTGAACTATCGAAAGGAATTTTTATATTATAAGGAGTGAACTATTAGGTGAATTGAGATTATTGATTGTTATAACATGTCTTATAAAGGCATAAAAGTGAATATCGAATATTTGAAATATCCAAAATGATTAATCCAAAATTGAACTTTTAAAAAAAATCTAATCTAATATGAGCTTATTTGATTTATAATTTCTTCAATTCGAAAACCAAAATCTCAAAAAAAATAAATTCATATTCAATCTGGACCGCCTCGGGGTTCATATAGAACCTTAACTGAAAATGATGTCTCTCTTTTCTTTGCATTAAACCAATCGAACCAAAAAAATGAGTTGATTTTGTTACTATCAAAGTAATTTGAAGTCCCATCACGATTTTCAAATATTTGTGATTTATCTTTTAGTTCTTTGTTGTTGTTTTTTTTATGAAAGAATTAACCTCGTCCACTTATTGGCTTAAAAATAAAATAATCGATAGATATATAATAGATGTATAATTTATGTATATTGGTTAAGAAATGTAATTAATAAATTTGATCGGTTTTTTGTGTAGATACTCATGCAAAGCAAGTATTCAGTATTTATTGATTCAATAAATTTAGATTCCTATTGTGTAGAACACGTTAAAATAGCGAGTGTTATTTTGTATAATTGTATTCATAATTTAAACTCGAGATATATGATTAATGTTTGGTATTTGCAAGGATAGGATAATACTTTTGTTATGTATCCTTCATTTGGATTTCTAACAAATGAAGTTGAGGCAATTAGGATAAAGCTTATCTGTTAATTATGTGGTTAATGAATTAGATACTTGGACTAATTCAACCCCTTAATTAGAGACATAAAATTTTCATATCAAAATTTGTCTCACACATACCATTGTCTCTTACCCATAAAGGTAGGAATAAATCTTGGGTACGTTTAACTGACTCACGTTTAACTCTTGTTAGATTTTATGTGTGAGACTATATTGACTATGTTATATGGTACACATACCACACTCATATACCTCCATTCTCTTTTACTTTATGCATTCAATATTCAAAGTTTAGTCGGATTAATTTAAGATTTTTATTGAACTGATTTCTCCTGCATATCAATAGTATTAACATTTTTTTCATAGTTTCTGATTGTATAATATTATTGTATTGAGTAGGTTCACTATCAGAAGCATATTCAATACATGAAAATATTATTTTCAGATTCTAATCCTCATAAATTACGGTTTTCTAAATTTTATAATTTGAATATATTAAATAAAATTTTCAAGACCAATACATATAAATTTGACCCAAAACTAGTGGACTTTTCTAATTCAATATCGTAAACGATACACATTTAAAACTTAATTGAAAATATACTATTAAAAATGAAGGAATTCCGATCACTAGTCCCACCACAAAATTTGGTCTCTCTTTTCTTTGCACTTGGCAAATATAGAACCAAAAAGTGAGTTGTTTTTCCTTCTCATAATTATACATAACAATTTTTGGGGCCTTATCATCTTTGGATTCTCATTCATGAGTGCCACACCTTTTAAATTCTTACAATTTATCAAATTAATAATGTGTGTATATAAACGTTTCTATCCCAAACAAGTTGAGATAATTTATACCAATAATAAATATGGTTAAAACTTTACATTACGTTCATTACAAAATCGCTTAAAATATTGCATGTAAATATCAAGAATAACTTTTTTTACTTCAGAAAAATATATATAAAATTTACATATATTTTACCTTTTTCAGATTTTTCATATGAGAATATACTATGTTGTTATGTATAAGATTACGACAAATGGGTAAGTCTAACAAATCATAAAAAGTTATTTTCCATTAATTATTTAGTTTATTTTGTTCTTTTCTAGTCTGTTTATTTCAAGTACCACGTAGTTGACAGATATTGTATACACCTTTCCTTTTTTTTCTTTTTTTTCCTTTTACTTTTAAGTAGATACCTTTCTTTTTTTACTTTTACTTTCTTTTTTTTTAACTTTAGATAGGTACCACAAAGTAATTTGTATTTACGTTTACATCTAATTACGTTTTATTTATATAATAATGCAATATTTGAAACAAAAAGTGTGCACGTTAATTTATTTAAATGAATGATATATAAATAAGTCTTTTAATTTAATTTAAGTTAATATCTATGACCAAATTTTAAAGCATGATTATGTATTACTAGAATTGATCGAAACTTCAGAGAGACGTTTTAACTAAACTGAGGTCCTATTATTCCGAACTCATATTTTTATAATTTTGTATATCTTTTGGCTACGTGACATCCAAACATCTCTCACGCGCTTCAACTACGCGGAGTCACGGAGTGTGCCACGTAAGCCAAAAGGTGTACAAAATTACAAAAAAATAAGTTCAAGGGTAATAAGACCTTTGATTAGTTAAGATGTGTCACTGAGATTTCAGTTATAGTCTAGAGGATACTTGTGTCTTGTCCCAATGGTCATCAAGTTGTGAAAACAATACAATAAAATTACGCCTAATCTTGTTTGCTATTTGTAAGAACAAAACTACTAGTGTGGAGTTGGTCAACGCTTCTTCCTTCGATCTTGTTTGCTATTCTTCACTCACACGATATTATTAGATTGAACTTTTGTCCATCAATTGTCATATTTGCTCATTACTATTTTCCATATTTTGGATTGTCTTATTTCTAAGTTCTAACTCGTTAAAAGATGTTTAAAAAGGTATCAAATATAAATAGTATTACTTTATATTAATTTGGAGGACACCAACCTTACAAAAAGGTCCATTAAGAGTTGGCTAGAATATTCTCAATTTAAGGTGCTTGTAATAGCACTAGTACTAATAGACAAACATAACAAATTAGGTGTGTTGACTACATGTTTGCATAAATTTTGGAAACTAACTACACTTTTTAATTTGGCTTTATTTGTACCTACCCACCATAATTTTCCTTTGTTCGATTTGAATGTGAGATTTTTTTGATTAATAAAGGGCTGGAGCTTTGTATTATTCCGCCTTATTCTTCGATGGTACTATATACAATAAATACAACTCCCTCCCCCTTTCACTTTTCTTATATTTGAGCTAATAGATTTAAAATTGAGTTTCAATCGTTCATATGAACATTCAGTATTCAATTCGATATTTTTAAAATTTGAGTTCGATAACTAAAAGTAGATATCAAATATATCATACTTACAAAGTTTGGGGCAATATATTCCTGCTCAATATGATAATTCGATTTTCGGTGATTTATATCCATCCCTAACCAAAGATTGTTGTGTTATAATAATTATTCTTAACCACACGTCTCAAATTCAAATAACTTGAATATAAATTCTCAAAGTTCATACAAATTAAATTTATTAGACTTCAAAATGAATACCGAACCCGTACGAAAGTCCTAGTTTGGAGTTGAGCGGCAAATACAAACTGAATTTGCCTCAAATTGCCAAAAAGTACTAAAATAAAACCAAATTTTTAATGGCGCCGTTTTCAAGTAAAACCCAAATTATTATTCTTTGGCGGGTAAGAGTATTAAATCAAAATTTTCATAAAAGGGTATTTTAGTCTTTTCATCTCCCGATCTCCTAGGGTTTTTCCGTACTCAGTTTCCTTATAAACACCTCAAATTTTATATTTTTTCGGCTACGACTCTTTTATTTTTTGTCCGTTCATCATTATCTTCTCTATCATTCTCGCAGCCTCTGTTTTTTTTTTCTTCATGTCGGTTTATCTGTATCCTCTTAGTTTCAGTTTTTATTAAGCTGAACTTCAATTTATTGAGTTTTTTGTTCATTTTGTGTATTGAAGTTGAGCTTGTTAGTTGAGGTGGAGGATGTTTTTTTGATTTTTTTCCTGCTAATTTGGGGATAAAGAGTGTTTATTCAGCTGGTTTTTGCTGTTTTGTCATCTGGGTCGTGCTTAGTTTTTGGTGAAAAATACTTGTTTGTGAGTTGTGATCGTTGAGCAGTGGTTGATCAAGGTGTTTTTTTCTTCATTTTCCTTGAGTTATAGCTGAGGTAGAAGAAGTTTCTTCAATTTTTTTCTGCTAATTTGGGGATAAACGTTCTTTATTCAGCTGTTTTTCTTCCATTTTATCATTTGTGTCTTTTAAACAGCTCGTAATTTTGAGCTGTGATTGTTGAGACGTGGTTAATCCAATGGTGGATACAAGTGATAAAGTGAGTTATTATGAGATATCCTTTTGTCATTTGATCATAATTTTTCCCATTTATTTGTTGATTAGTGTTTGATATGAATTTGTTCTCTATGGTATTTTTAGGTTCAAGAAACTGGAGAGATGATTGGGCAAAATCAAACCCTAGACAGGGTCTCATCAGAGACCAATCAAAAAACTTGTGTTGATTGTGGAACCACAAAAACTCCTCTGTGGAGAGGTGGACCTGCTGGACCTAAGGTCAGTAATTTGGTTTTATTTTGCTTGTCAATTTCGGTTGTGTAGTTCATTTCGTTTCATCTTATATGATAGTGTTTGATTGAGCTTGAAATGGTATTTTGACTTGTATAATTGTTATATGAATAGTTAAACAATGATTATTGTCGAAAATTAGTTGAATTGTATTCTTGAAAGTTGTATATGTAGAAGGATTACTTACTGTGGAATTGTGTTAGATAATTGTGACATGTCCAATCAAAGGAAGTTTCATAAATAGAAATTTGTGCTTGTCGTTTTGGATACGTTGCTTGGACTCTCCAAAATGTTGCTTCACTGATAAAAAAAATGCACTATTTTTGGATGATCCAACATGCTGCTAGTGTCTATTTTGAAGAGTTAAGCAACATGGTTTGATCTTAGTGGCTTAACTAAGATTTAAAGTATACAGAATTGAACCTTCAAAAGCAATGGTGTTTGAACATCTTTTATGTACACACAGTGTAATTTTTCGACAAAGGTGGTTTGGATATAGTACCTAGTGTCGCTCCTTTAGGTCTTTAGTCTGAACTTGGCTTGTAAATGTGTTTGGGTTTGAGATTGTGATTGTACCAAAATGATCTTTTACTTGTGAGTTACGACACATTTATTATAGGGTGTGTGATTTTTCTCAAAAAATACTGAATCTAATGATTTGATCATGATGGTGAATGCAGTCATTGTGTAATGCATGTGGAATAAGGAGCAGGAAGAAGAGAAGAGCTCTTCTGGGATTGAACAAAGACGACAAGAAATCAAAGAAATCTTCGAATAAGAGTGTCGTTAATCATCATCCTCAGAACCAGAGTAGCAATAGCAGTAGCAGTACAAGCAGCAGCGGAGAAAGTACGAGTAATGTAATAGTGAAGAACGAATGCATTCCATATAAGAAGCGATTACTGCATTTTGATCGAGATGTCGGTTTGCAAAGACCAAGATCAAACTCTACACACAGAAGAAAGTTAGGTGAAGAAGAACAAGCAGCGTTCTTGTTGATGGCACTTTCATGTGGTTCTGTTTATGCTTAGTAGAGGAAGAAAATGTTGTACTTATTGTTGTGTTTGTAGTACCTTTTTCGGGTCGGTAGAGTAAGAGGGGATAGGTGTAAGAGTAGAATCTAGAATGATAAGAAAAAGAGCTAAATCAATTTGAGAGCTCATAAGAATGTAGACTTGAGGATTGTGTTGTAGTTTAAACTCAATTAATTTTTTTTAAATCTAAGTTGAGTTCATTGACTTCGTGTGATTTATAAGTAACGTGTTTGAGTTGTGGAAGCAGTTACTAATGTTTGTATTTGATAGTTTGTCTATGTCACAATTTCTTGAATTTTGCGTGTCAAATGTTTTGTGTATCGAACTGTCTTTTGTTAGAGTTAATTGTGTATGCAACTCATTTGATCAATGTGTTGGGACAAGGAATGTTCATCTATTGAAAAAGATGACCTTTTAGTTAAGAGGAAGAAAAATAAACTAAAAAGGAAAATGCTTGTACTTAGTGGAGTTGTGGTGGTACATTTTTTGTTTGGTAGAGTGACAAGATAGGTGTTGAATAAAATGATTAATCTAAGTTTTATTACCTACCTCAAGTACAACTTTTGCTCTCTTTATATTAAAAGACATTTTGATTTTGAGTTCGTCAAATATTTGTATATACATGTGTAGGTCAATTCAATATCGATCTGTATTTAAATATAAGAGAGTGATAATTAAAATATGAAACTCATGAAAATGTGATAATTCAGATAGAAAACAGATATAAAACTCGTGAAAAAAATAGTAGATTTTAGATATTTTTACTCATTATTATTATTATTATCAGACAACAGACCAATACATGTGAATCATATAGTAAAATTTGTCTCATTTTTGTTGGATGTATTCATCACGTGGTTAAGCAAGCAACAGTAGAAGCATCTTTTTTTTCATGATTGAGGATTAATTTGTGAACATATTTTTCTTATTTTTTAGAAAAAGAGAACGAGATTATCGTCTTCACTAACCATATTTAAATATCAAATGTTATTATATGTGTTGTAACAATCCGTAACTATAAAAGAATAGTATAATTTTCTTTGATACATAAATATACGAAATGTAATGATTTCAGTTGAACTCACAAAACTTGATAACAAACTAAGGAAATTCTAGATACTTATGCTAGCAATTAAAACTCAAATCTGAACACTAAAATCAATCCAGAAATGAGAGAAAAAATCAAAATTATTCTAGTTTAGAGTGCAAATATTTGCTCAAAACCTGAATCCAACGTCTAAAAATTAGCATAAGTGAACAAAATACGGAGTTTCATTGGTTCACTGAAGCTATAATTTTCAGTTGTGAACAAAAAACGGAGTTTCATTGGTTCACTGAAGCTATAATTTTCAGCTGTGAAGCTGATAATTAGCTTCAGTGAACGAAAAACGGAGTTTCTTCAACCTCTTACATTGGAAAATTTCCTAATGTATCCTCATTGTCGTCACCAAACTCATCAGATTCAACCTGTTCAACACTTCCTTGTTGTTGCTGGTACAAAAAAGTTAATCCGAATTAGTAAAACGTGAGAGTTATGAACTCAAACAAGTTGGGGGCGGTTATATGAATCCTCATTGACCATATTGCACCACTAAACCTCATCTTAGACAAGTCTTATAAAAGTAACGAATAGATAAGAGTACGAAAACAACAAAAACAACATACCCAGTGTAATCCCACAACTGTGGTCTGGGGAAGGTAGATTGTATGCAAACCTTACCCCTACATTGGAAGGTAAACAAGTTGTTTCTAATAGGCCCTCGGTTCAAGGAAAAGCGAATCAAAGCAGATACTATGGAAAAATAAGAGTACGAGAAGTTGTCTATAACCTTTGAAAGGACTAAAAGACTCCGAGATAACATAGGAACTAGTATTGAAGCGATGTAAAGATAACAAAATAAGACCAACCTGCTCGAGCAAGGCGCTCATGAGGTCTTCTTGATAAAATGGCTCAGGAAAAGTGGTACTCTGATAGCTTGAACCAGGATATCTTTCAGCGTTATTAACATGTGGACGAGACATAGGATTAACATGTCCAATTTCTTGCCCGCTACAGAGAACTGCTTCTGCGATGGAACTATTACTATTTACGTTCTGTCCACTCTCCATTGACCGAATTCCATGGTGTATACTAGAATGATAAGACGTATCTAAGATTGATCCAACATTATGCTGATACATCTCGTCGAAAATATCATCAGAGTTAACATCTTCCTTGGTTGTTGACATTGCTGAATTACCACTCATAGGAAAGCTGCTTCCTGTCAACGATATGTTCTGATTCATTGAGCAATCTACCGCTGAAGATGATGCTCGGGGAACCTGATTGTACATACTATCTCGTGCATTGTGAACAAGACCATTCTGTGATAGGAACTTATTGGATTCTCTTAGCATATTGTGAGCTTGTAACTGTGGTTGAGAAATCCGTCCTACTGTCATATTCATTCCCAAGTAGGACGGATTTTGTTGCACGGCTGTTGGGATTCCATAAAGCAAGTTAACTTGCTTATTGCGATTGTTCATCTGTTGCTGACCTAGATATCTCAACATGGGATTTTCATAGCTAAAGTGGTTTCTCTGATCTGCTAACGGAACAAACATCGGAGAATTTGTTGCAGGCCTACCCCATGTGGCAAGATTTTGAGCAGGAAATTGACTAATAGGTGCAAGAGCTTGCAAACGGTTAGACATTGTCCCAATGGTTGCTTCCGAGTGTCCCATGAAAGCTTCACTCTGATTCTTCCGTAGAAGTAGTCGGTGTTTCTGCAGAAAATGGTTGCCACTAAATAAATATTTCAATCAATCAGTCTACCACGCCTCTAACAAGTACTCAATCAATCGATCAATCAACTAATCAGTGTCAACGATAATTTGGTTTCATTGTGTTATATTCTAGTTATTTTCACCATTGTTTCGACCTACTAACTAGTGAAGATATCAGGGAACATCTCGACTGACTACATGTTGCAAGATACATGAAATCCTTCACCAAAAAAAGGTTTCGTATACATGATATATACTACATCTTGAAATGGGGAAAATGTACCTGAAGATGGCTAGCAACATGTTCTCTTTTTAGCCCCGGAACATTCATCAGTTCCAGAATTTTCTTGGGAACTGCCTCTGTATGCGTAGATAGAGTTAAGACAACAAGGAATACACAGATGATATTATTGACTGTTGATAAATTGTATAGTAGACATGTTTTCAACAGATCCATCATTTCCACACAATTTTCTAGTATCGTAACACAGAGACAGAAGCATGGAATTTAGGTAGGAATCACACTACTGCAATGAGGTCTCTAAACCGAACACATAATAAGAATCAGGAAGAAGAGAGAAAACATAAGACAAGACGGCAACTTGGTTATAATAACGATAACTCAGCTGATAACAACTCTGTCTATCATGTGTAAAGTTGACAGATTTCTATCCACTTCTCGCGATAGAAACTAACCAAACAAATCTGGAAAAACGAAATCTTTTCCTTGGTGAGTATATAGTAAATTCCTGTTTAAAACAAGGCACGGTAAATTGAGAAAGATACATGTAAATGCATAAACGAAACATAAAACATGAAAACAAGACTACACATCAGGGGTAGTGTATGTTTTTATGAAACTTCTGATGCAAGATAACCAGACAATCGAAACAACACAGAATTACGTCAACAAAGTTAAAAATTTTGTAAAAATATCCAAAAGAAAGGTGAAGTGGTTCATACTGTCCATTCCAAGAAAGTTGACAGCTTCTACAAACTTTCTATGAAGTTCTGCTGACCAAGTCGTACGTGCCTTCTTCAATGTGGTCGTATCACTCCTTTCTTCCGTTTCATATTCCTCCGCCTTTCTTTTCTTTGAGCTTTTCAACCCCCCTTCATTAGTTACACACGAATACTCAACTTCTTTCGGTTGTTCAACATTTCCTGAATGATTCAATATCTTGCACTTCCACTCGTCCTTATTTTGTCGAACAATGTGTTGCCAAATGTTCTGTAGTGACTCCATGCTCACCGGTTTGATAAGACAATAGTGTGCTCCATGAATCAAACATTTCATAACTACACTTCGACTATCTTCTGCAGACATCACTACCCAAACACAAATAGTTCAAAAGATCAGCATTTCTCAACTTAGGAACGAACGTTAGTTTGTATTACATGAAACAGGATACTCACTTACAACAGGCAGGTCCATCTCCAGAGCAATATGCTCAAGAAGTTCAAAACCATCCATGTCTGGCATGTGGACATCGATTATAACCAAGTCAAAGTAGTCTTTGTTTTCGCGTAGCAATGACAATGCATCCTCTGCTCGATTACACGTGGTGACTAGAAGAAACCATTAAATTGAAACCAATTGTGAGGACGACAAAAGAAGTAAGAAAAAATGTTCTGTTCAGGATCAATTCTCTGCATAACCATTTTCGAAATCACCTAAAGAACTTCTACTCCATTCCATTTTATGTCGCGAGGTTCAGAATAAGAGGATCAAGTCTACTTAGTATCAGATTCAGAGATAGAATTCTCAAGTTTCTGAAACAAAATTTACATATTTAGAAACTATATAAAAAGTATTATAAGTCGAAACATGTATGAAAATCAAATTGATCAAAAGAAGAAACTCTTCAACTCTTCGAATAGTAACAGTACCACATAAAATAGAACAAAAGGGATACTTTTTTATGGTAAAACTCCTTTCTAGTGAGCTTCCTCATATTATCGGACTCAAACCTTGAAAAGGTGCATTAGATTGTGCGATTTACAACTAGCCTAAAATTGGTTAATTTCGAATGAATCCTACTTGATATGCTTTTCCTTGAGTCGAGTGTTACCAAAAACAACCTCTCTACCTCCCAAGGTAAGAGTAAGGTCTACGTACACTCTACCTTCACCAGACTCCACTTGTGTGATTACAGTGAATATGTTATTGTTGTACAATGAATCCTACTTGATATGCTTTTCCTTGGGTCGAGTGTTGCTAGAAACAACCTCTTTACCTTCCAAGGTAAGAGTAAGGTCTACGTACACTCTACCTTCACCAGACTACACTTACGTGATTACACTGAATATGTTATCGTTGTACAATGAATCCTACAATTTACTAGTTTGAGATTTCTTGTCCTTCAATGGCTTATACTAGAGGCGGAGCTAGAAGCCCTGGGTTCGACGTTATAACTTTTGCTCGAACAGTGTATTTCTATTAAGTAACTCCACTAAATATATACACATTAAATTAGAACGAAGTTATTAACACTTAAAATCATTAACATTCTAACGTCAAAACTCATAAATTTCAAATCTTGACTCTGCCTAGACAACATATTTCTCCCAAAAGAACTCAAAACTCAAAAAAAAAAACAAACTTGAACTTAATAAAAATATTGCATGAAAATAGTTGAGCAAAATATTGAATACCTTCATATTGACACTTCTTAAGCATTTGTTCCAAGTTGTTTAAATAAAACGTTTCATCATCCACCACTAGCAACCGGAACGTCGGAAAGTACTCACCGGAAAACTCGCCGGAGTTCAAACATGCACCGGAAGTAGACATGAGATTCTTTCTTCTTCTTCAATTTTAATTATCAAGAAACAAATAGAAATATATAATACATGAGGAGCAAAAAAAGAACTTTCTTTTGGTGCATGGACTAAATTTGAATGTTCTTGCTCAATTAAATTTGGATTTTCTTGCTCGACTAAATTTGAATTCGCGCGCGTAAAAGGTATAGTTTTTCCTCCAAATTAAATATTACATCATTAGGGTTTGAACCTGATATATCTGATTTATGTAATATATTTATTAATTATATCATGTTTATACAAATTATTTTTTTAGTTACTTCTATTTTGGGAGTTAGATGTTATTTAGGGTTTATTATAATATTTTTAAATAAACTTTACGGATTTTAAATTTATTGAAAAGTGCTACTCATAAATAGTTTTAGTGTTAGTAGAACTCTTTTTTTCGGATTGGTTAAATATATTCTATTCAATGATTAATTTACAATATGTTAAGTCTTAACTTTTAAGGGATTATTTAATAGTTCGTCAATCAAATATGGTATAAATTTAATTCTACTTATTCCACCTTATTCCATGTATAATATCAAATAGTTCCTTAATGTTTAGTTTTATTTATTTTAATTGCCTTTTCGATATATTGTTTTTTTTTTGGACTATGTAACAAGTGTTTTTCTTTTAGTAGTACAAGTTATTCTCTGAGTTTCAATTTATGTGACATTTTTATATTTTTTCGAGGGTTAAACTGTTTAAGTTTATCTGATAATATGCGTATTGAATCTTTAATTTTTTGAAATGAAATTTGTATATTTATAAAGTACGTAAAAATTATTATAAGTCACAAAAATTGATAATTTAAAATAATTTAAAATATATATAAAAAATTACAATTAAAGATAGAATTTGAATATCAAAATCGGAAAAGTGTATAAACTAAGATGGAGGAAGTATCAGTATATACTTTAATTAATAATCTTCAATTCAACTAGTAAGGTAAGTCAATATTCTAAACTCTTATTTATGGTGTTACATACAATACAAAAAATTTATATTTAAAATTATAAAAGTTTAATAAAATAACATTTTTATTCTTACTATTTGGATATCCCGATTAGTTTATTTATAAGCATTGAAGTTTCGAAAATAGATTGGTATAAACATGGAAAATATTTATGTAAAATATAAGTTTTAATATAACTATAAGTAATGACAACATGGTAATTGTTGAGCTAATTAATACTACCTAATTACTATTTACTAGTTGATAAATTGGATGAAGCTGTGAAAGATTAAAGTAGTTAAATCTAGATTTCACATCTGTCTAATTTATGACAAGCCTTATTTATTTGTAAATTGATAAACATTTTAAATTTTAATTAATATTTGAAAACAAAATAGACGACTCCTATTAATAATTACTTATTATCATCAGTCACCATTATCAACCACGTATGACTAGCAATAATCGCTATTATCAGCCGCCACCTTTAGCTACGATTACTATCATTACCATCTAATACAATTATTAACCTCCGTCATCAACAGTGACATACGATTTTAAGTATCCCCTTTGTTCTAATTTATGTGTTACCTTTCAAATGTTAATTTATTTTTTTTAAATCGTTGACTCTAATTTTTTTCATATAACTTCAATTAAATTGTCAATTATTATGACTTCTAATACTTTTTAGATAATTTTTTTTAAAAAATCATGTTTGAATTCATATTTTGACTATCAAATTAATGGCGATAGGATGAAAAAAAAGTAAATGCTCTCGTTGAGAGTCGAACTCAAGACCTCCCGCTTACTAAACGGGTGCTCTAACCAACTGAGCTACGAGAGCTTTGTGTCATGTGTTTTTCTTTAAGTTACCATATTAAAGATCAAGTTTATGATAAATCCCAAAATGTCTCATAATTTATTAGTGTTACTTGAAGGGATTAAGAAATCACATTTGTTAGGTCCTTATTTTAATGGATAAATAGGTTCCAAAATTTACTCATATACTTATTTTTAAAAATCTTCCAAACTCGATCGAAACAATCTCTTAAGCTCATAGGGGTAAGATTTATGTATACATCATAATTTCACTTATGAGATTACACTAATTACATAATTGTTTGTTATTGTCGTAGTTGTTGTCTTTATTAGATTAATTTTTGCATCCAAGTTATAGATATTCACTATATGTAATTTGATTTATTGTATCTAATAATCATGGTCTTCTTCCTTTTCTTGAAATACTCCTTGTACTTTTTCTTGAGTCGAAGCTCTATTCAAAATAACCAATATATATATATTGTTCTCCTCACATCCCGCTTATGTGATTATAGTGGATATATATTATTATTGTTGGTAATAATCAAAGTGGAGATTGAATTTGCTTTGTGTTGCATTATACATGTTTAATTTCATGTACGTACGTTCATTTCGTAGAAAAAAGATTAAAGTAATAAGAAAAGGGAGTTTGAATTTTAAATAGTTATATTTGGATTTCAACTTGAAAGTTCATTTTAATGAGCAAATTAATTATTTGGTACATAAACATATAATTATGATTTGCTTCTAAGGGAACTATGATGGATTCTTTTTAATAATTAATTGTTCTTATTCTAACACATGTATTTCATTACAACATCAAGTCAACATATTTTATAGTAGTACTGTATTATACATTAGATTATGGAAAACATGACCTCACACGAGCGCGAAAAAAAAATCAGTTCAGTGTACAAAGCATGTCGTCTTTATGTAAAATTTGAGAAAGAGTTACACTTAAAAAATGTGAAGTAGACAATATATCATAATACAAATATCAGTGATTGCTTTCACGACTCAAATTCACAAAAAAATATATAAATTCTAATACATATACATGATTTTGATCATTTTGTCAAATCCATAACTCATAAGTTAAGCCTATCATATCATCTTTATTCATGAATCTCAAAAAAAAAAAACTCCCACAAAAGAAAGCATACTCCAAAGTGGACACTTAACATCACATTGTATGCCGAAAAATAAAATTCTTTATTTGTTTTTATCTTTATAAATTAGTACTCGACAAAGTTATTCGAAAATTATACTAGTAAGAAGTACTTCTTTCATTTCAACTTATTCAATCTATTTTTTTTTATACTTCATTTAAAAAAGAATGACTTTTTTTCTCTTTTAGCAACTCGTTAATTCAAACTTTTCACATACATGTTTAAAACTACTATAAAATTAAAAGATTATTTTAACACACTTAACATATCTTAAATTCAACACCCCAAAATTAAAAAATCATTAATAGTTTCTTACCATATTAAATTAAAATATATCAAACAACTTAAAATTTTGAGATGCACACAATCTAACTCGAAACCACTATCGTCCAAACTTGCTCACCAAGGTTCCATATTTTCCAACAAAATATACACATAATGATGAGTCAAATTAACACAACTATGTCCTGTCAAGTGGTGTGATGGTTATTTCGTAATTAAATCCCAAACTCAAGCCTTAACTCATAACTCAAAATTCTATATAAATTTGCAACACTTGTTACCGGTGATAATTTGGAGGCTCTTTTTGCTAATTTTCTCCTCCCATTTCCACGAAACTTCGCGAAGAATTTCCAAATATCTCATTAGGGTTTTCAAAAATTTATCATAAAGTTTTGATCTTTGAGAAATTTTAGTATTTGGGAATGCAATTTCTTGAACATTTTCTAAAGATTTAAGCTTTAATTTTGTTGAATTTTTTGAAAAAAATTGGGATAATTTGATGGATTCTGATTCGTGGATTCGTCTTTCTACTTCTTCACGACGTCACCAACCTCGATCAGGTTAGTGTTATCTCACTTAACTTTCCATTTTCAGTTTGGTTAATTTTTAATTTTTGGGGGGTGGGGATGGGGGATTAGGGGAAGGGGAAATGAGGGGGGAAACTATTAAGTGGAGAATGAACACTCATCGATAAGGTGAAAGTTTGGATTTTTATTAACTGAGCTACTAAGATTGGTATGAGGTTCAATTTATCTAAAAACTTTTTAGATAATATATGTGTAGATAGCATTTGAACATAGAAAGTCTTTTTAGTGTGTGTGTGGGGGGGGGGGGATTGCAAGGAGGAATTAGTTTGTGAGCTGTGGTTAAGAAAATGAAAGAATGTAAAGGAAACTTAACATTTCTGGGGAAAAAGGGAACTTTACATTTGGAATTCTGGGTTTTAGTTTATGGTGTAGGGGTTTAGCAACAAGGTGAAAGTTTGGATTTTATTTAACTGAACTACTAAGATTCCCCGTTGGGCTAGTGTGAGGGTTAATTTTATCTAATCTTTTAGATAACATGTGTAGATACTGGATAGCATTGGAAAATAGTAATTTTCTGTGAGGTTGGGAGGAGGGGGATTGGAAGGAGGAATTAGTTTGTGAGCTGAGGTTGAGAAAATGAAAGAATGTGAAAGGGGACTTACATTTTCTGGAGGAAAACTTTACATTTGCAATCCTGGGTTTTAGTTTATGGTGTTAGAGGTTTATTATTTTCTTCTCTTTTGGCTTACTCGGTGTTCTTTCGTTGAAAAAATAAAGGGGGTAGAGTATGAGGTCCAAGAAAATCATTTTCAGTTTGAATTACTTAGAATGAACAACAAACATCAACAGCATACCTAGTGTAAGATCACAAGTGGGGTTTAGGGAGGGTAGTGTGTACGCAGACCTTACTTCCGGTAAATTACAATTAAATAGTTTATTGTAAATATGCTTAAAGATTATTTAACATGAAAAAAATGAAAATAGTAAGAGTGTGTTTTCTTTGAATGAAGAAATAATTTGTGAGATGAGGCCAAGTGGAACTATGTTTTGCTAGAAAAATGAATGAATCGAAGAGGAGACTTCACATTTGCATTTCTGGGTTTTTGTTTCGTATGGAGTTCAGTTAATATATTGTTTACTTCCCTTTTTTCGCTTGCCCGAAACAGCTGGTTCAGAGTATGAAGTCCATGCGTCTTATTTTTGGTGTATTTGGATTTTGGGTATTAATTGTTGATTTCATTTAATTCATAGTTTTCTATAAGTATCTTTAAGATGTTCAAGACGATAATAGTACTAGTTTTCTACCAAATAATATTAAAGGTGCCATCTTTCTTGTGACAGGAGGAGTTTTTGTGAGTTGAGGTGATATCCAAAATGTTTACCCGATTAAAAAGAAAAAATACAAAGGAATTACATTTGTACTGCTTGATTTTGTGGTTTGTTTGAATTGTCCTAAAGGATTATTTATGGTTTTTGTGATTGAAGTTGGGTTGTATTGTGCAGACTTCTATAATATCATAGAAGAGTATGAGGGTGAAGAGGAGTCAAGGCCAGAGTTCCTGTGCCCTTTTTGTGGCGAGGATTTTGATGTTGTTGGCCTTTGCTGTCATATTGATGAAGAGCATGCTATTGAGGCTAAGAATGGGGTATAGTATATGCACAGCTCTTTACTTATTTCTTCTTTATCTGAATTCATTGACTGGGCTATCATCTGAAAAGTTTTTTACACCCAAGACTGTCTTATATGCAGGAAAATGTTGAAGTTTTGGACTTTATTAATCTTCTAACTTCTATGCTGCATTTATGCTTCTTGAAGAAGCGTTGTTTAATGGTTTATCTTATTTTTTCCATGTTTCCTGTGCTTGTAGGAGGGGGGGGGGGAATGCTAGGAAGATTCCCATGGCATTGATGATAATGCATATTGGCAATGTTAGAAGTTGCCTTCGACTTTTTGAAATGATCCTTTTCACTTTAGTGTGTATATAGTAGAGGCTTTGAACTTCAAAATTCAAAGCTTCAGGATAGTAGTTCCTTATTTCCCTTACTTAGGTAAAGGAAAAGAAGAAGATGGCTTCTTGTTATGTTGCCTTGTATATTAATTGTGGAGAGTATTAAGCTTTATATGCTTTATTCGAGCATTAAGTGCATCAATGCTACATGCTTACATCATAGTAGGCTCTCCTCCTGCTCTGGTTATTGCAATTAATATCTCAGTCAATGTTTAATTTTCCTAGAACTGTATATAGTCTCAGTTCTTTTTTCTGGTTATCCAACGGTGGAGGTCGGTAACTCGACTAATCCAGCGCCAGCGGATACCAGCAACCTCCCACCTTTTCTTTTCCTCCTTTGAAACCATGTAATCTGCCTCATAGTTTTCATTGGAAAAAGGAAATGTTTAGGCTCTCGAGTGCTTTGGCTCATTTTTGGAGTTCTCTGATTCATGGCCATAGTGAAGGATAGGAAAGGTTTGAAATGGAGGTCTTTAGCCTAGTGGAGAGGATCCTCCGACATCCTACCCTAAGGTTGAGTATTCGAGTCACCAAGGGAGCAAAGTGGGAAAGGACCACTATTGAGTATTGACCCTTGAGCAGGGAGTTTGTGGGGTGGGCATACCATATTAAAAGAAAGAAAGTCAACTGTGACTTAATAGTCACTATCTCATTCCAAATAGACTTGAGAAGTACAACCTGAGTTGGTGCTTGGGCCAGCTTTGCTAGAAAACGTACACAGGAATATTAAGTTTTTTCCTTCTTATCTTATGAGCTATAATCTCACTTTGTGTTTGTGGTAACACTCTGGTGTTAGAACTCCACCGCTCAAAAGAAATAGAAGTATAAACAGGAAAATATGGGGAGTAGGGAAGCAATCTGATAATGAAAAGCTAGCCACATCATTCAGGGTATTGAGAGCAATTATCTTAACTTTTCCCATGTCCCAACACAACTTATCCTTGATTTCCTTCCATGGCAATTGTTTCCGACTTCTTAGATGCAAATAGAAAAAGATCATCACAAGTATGATTACTATTTTGTCTCTCAATATATGTTTACAGATGTATTATTATATCTAAATGCTTCAATCTTGAGTTGCATATGTAGCTAGTGCCAAGGATGCTGTAAACATGACCCAAAGTGATCCTATGGCACTTCTCCTATTAAATGTCAGTGAAAATATATGGTTCATATGTCTGTGTTATCCGTTGACTTAGACAACACATATGTACATGCAGATATGCCCCGTTTGTGCTAAAAGGATCGGAATGAATTTGGTTGGCCATATTACGCAGCAACATGGAAATATTCTGAAGGTATCCTTCTGGTGCTTTTTCTTTGTTTGCTTAACTGGGATTTGAATATGAAGCCTTTTCTGTGTTCAGAAGCTCTTGCTAGAACTATAAAGCATCTCTCTTCTGTCTGCTTTTAGTGCTAGACTCCATATGGTTTATTTTATTTCATTGACTGTGTAACAGGTTCAGCGCAAGAGACGATTTCGAAGGGGTGGACCTAATTCAACTCTTTCTATTATAAGAAAAGAGCTGAGAGAAGGAAGTCTACAATCCATTCTCAGGGGATCCTCCCACTTGGTTTCTTCCACCAGTGCAGATCCTGATCCCTTGTTATCTTCATTCATTAGCAGCTCAGCTTCAGTTGATGAACCTTCTGAAGTTCAACCTCTGTCTCCTGTTGATGAAGCTTTAGCAGCATGCACAACACAAGAAAGCGCTGTTGAGAACTTGTCTGACAGGTATGTCAGCATTTTGTTACACTTCTATTATGTCTCCTTTTATCATTGCCTTTGATGCTGGGAAGTGGGAAGTGGATGCGGAAGTAGGGGTAAAAGGGGGAATGGAGTCCCAGCTGATGTAGTGCTTCTAAGAGTACATGAATGACCCTAGTTCGGCTTCTTTCTTTTGCTTCTTTGTCCTTAAGTCATTGGGTTCCTTTTCTCAATGTTTTCGTAATGTTTAATTGCCTGTTTCATTGCTTGGCTGAGTTGCAGATAAGTTTCATTTTTCTTGTCGTATTTGTAACATATTTTTACTTCTTAATGTGAAGTCAATTTTTAAGCTGCCATATTTTGATGTAATTTGGGACAAAAGTATATCCCTTTGAATGGTAATGATCCTTTTCCATATTACTTGCTGTAGTTCTCATTTTCCAATAACCGTAGATACTTCTGTTGGAGACTTGCCAATGTTCAGAGAAGATATTAGTCTCGAGTTTTGTGTGTTCATCATTGGATTAGTGTGCTAAATAGAATTGACACTGTTTAGACAAGGCATTACTGATGAGTGGCATGCTTAGCAGATTCATAGGTCCATAACTCCGGATTTGAAATTGAACTGTTTCAATTATGTGTCTTACCATTCATGTTTAATGGCATGTTCTAGACCAAAGATTCAAAAGGCATTTTGGTACATTAAACACATCTTTAGTTAAAAACCGACAACAACCAACCCAGTGAAGTCCCATAAGTGGGGTCCGAGGAGGGTAAGTGTACGCAGACCTTACCCCTACCTCGAGGAGGCAGAGAGGCTGTTTTCGGAAGAACCCTCGATTTGATTAACAAACATCAGAGCAGCTAAAAGAAAAATACAAAAAGTATAGAGGACATATAAAAATAATAGGGAAAACATAACATAGCATTCAGACCTCAAGATTTAATAATCTTCGGCTATTTAACTCTGAGCCAGTCATACTAAGATAGATAAAACGAATCGAAGGGAGTACATGATATGCCTTATAGGGAAGATCCAGGTTCATGCTTTAGGCAACTTGTTCTTATATTGCTCTTTTGTGGACTTCAAACTTCCACTTTGTCCTTTTCCTATTCACATATATATATCTGACATTATTAATCTTGGTGTTATATTGAACAGAAATATTCAGCCAACTCCACTATCTGAAGAAGACCAAGTAGAGAAGGCAAGGAAATGTGAGTTTGTGCAAGGGCTTCTGCTATCGACTTTCCTTGAAGACGACAACTTCTAATTTAACAAAGAGGATTTGCAATGTAGTAACTATTATATTATGTAACCTGCAATGTTGTAGCTCTGTGAAAGAAAGAGACACTGCTGCCAAATCTGTAGTAGTTATTAGGCAAATTGGAACTTATGGAGTCCTACTGTATGTAGTTCTATCTATATATGTATGTATATAATAATGAATACTCTTTTCTTTTCCCTGTTGGACAGTATGCAATATATTTCTAATTTAACCGCGTAAAGACGCAGTTGTGATTCACATTCAGTAGGGTAGGGAGGCCGTTTCTGATATAAGAAACTACGTGATTATTAAATACTACTTATAAGGAGGAGAAGAGATGAGGATAGTCCTTTGCTTCTCCAAAGAGCGACAACCTCGACCTTCATACTTTCTTATCAAAGATCATGTTCTTAGTAGATTGATATTGTGTCATGTCTCGTCTAATAACCTCCCTAGTTCTTCTTTGGCTGTCTTATGCATCTTGAGAGTACAATTTATGACCACATATAGTCAAACATCACATGAGTAAAGAAGAATCCGTATCTTCAACAACTAAATAATTTGATTTTCATGTTTGAGAGGTAATGTGAACATACAGTGAAAAAAAAATCAACATCTTACACTATAAATAGAGCTTAATTTCATGCATTTGCATTGCATCAACAACTTTTATTAGAATACAAAAAAAAAACAAGAATGGGTGTCATCACTTGTGAAACAAATACAATTTCCTCAATTCCACCAGCAAAATTATTTAAAGCTTCTGTTCTTGATGCTGACATTCTCATCCCTAAAATCCTTCCACAAGCCATCAAGAATGTTGAAATCCTCCATGGTGATGGTGGTGTTGGTACTATCAAGTTGATCACCTTCGGCGAAGGTAATATATATATATATATATAAGTTCGTATCGATTTTCATAAATGAATAGTTGGTGTAGTAATAGTATTTTGCATTTTACTGACTTAAGATCTTGGATTTGCGTGAACAATGAGTTGAACTTAGTTTTTGTTATATTTTGACTAAAAAATGTCAATTGTCGATCATTAAGAATACAAAAGATAGAATTTTATTCTCTAGACAAAATAGAGACACGTTAACTACCGGGATCGTGATGGGATGTATAAGATCCCTTCCTCCTCAATCAGAGACCTCATGCGTTACATGGACTCCAAAGCGAGTACCAAACATGTTACCTATGTCTTTAATTCTTTTCTCACCTATCTTGATAATAATAATTGTTGTGTTATTTTTTTAGGTAGCCAATTCAAGAATATGAAGCAAAGGGTTGATGGAGTTGACAAAGAGAACTACACATACAACTACACAATCATTGAAGGAGATGCTTTAATGGATGTTCTTGAATCAATTTCTTATAATATCAAAATTGAACCACATGAAAATGGAGGGTCAATTTGCAAGAACACTAGCACTTATCACACTAAGGGTGATGTTCAAATTAAAGAAGAGGACATTAAGGCTGGCAAAGAGAAGGCCGTTGGACTATTTAAGGTTATTGAGGCTTACCTCCTAGAAAATCCTGATGCTTATTAATTTATGTACTCAGAGCCGGATCTATTGCATGTTTAGTTGGTTCATATGCAAACTATTTTATTTTTACCTAAACTGCGTATTCAGAGATGGATCTAGTACGGATTTCAGTGAGTTAATTTGAAAACTATTGATTTTGATCTGAATTGCGTTCTCAAAGTTACGGTTCATTTAATTTGAACCTACTGAATTTAGATCTTGGATTCGCCTTTGGCTTGTTGACAAAAAGTAAAAATAGTGTATTTTCATTGGTGTGTCATTTAATTTCTTGTATTGTGTGGTGGTCAATTTTTATCTTTTTTTTTGTTGTTGTTTACTTGAAATTTGCCCAAGGAATAAAACTCGTATGTATGTTGTCTATAACCAAGTATTGGCTGATTATTTTTATTTTCTACTTCTTAATATCAAGAAGACTAATGAATTTCCAATGATAATATTCAGAAGACAAAGAATAGTTCGATAAAAAAATTTAAGTTATATATATATTAATGATTGTAAAAATAATAATTATATTACTATTAGAGTAATTTCACTTATATTTGAGACATTTATAGGGGAGCCACCTTTGTCTAAGGAGGTATCAAAAGCCATCCTTTTTGTCGAAAAATTATACTACTATACATATGTCAAAAAGTCATTCTTTTAACTTTTTAATTGTTTAGTTTTTTTAATGAAAATTCTGACTTCGTCACTATTTTTACTCAACCTCTAAGGAAAATGTCCACATGTTTAGTTAAAAAAACATTATTGTTTGTGACACACACATTCAAAATCGGTCACTAGAAGTCGTGGTGAAATGATAAGTATTCATTTATCTTTAATTAAACCCCTGAGTATATAGTCGTCTTTGATATGGAACACTTTAAATTGCCTTTAAAATGAAACCTTCCAACGCAAATTTAAATTAATCAAGCCCTAAAACAGATACATATAAGACATTCAAGAATCAAGATCATATATATATACTTTTATTTATTTTGTTATATCTTCGACACGTCTCCTCACGTGCAAGCCTAATTCTTGTTTCGTGGCCAAGCATGTAGATTTTGTGTTTTATGATAATGGGTGATAGTGAGACTCGATTCTAGAACCGTTGCTAACTTTGATGATATGTTGAAGTGCATGCATTACCTTCTCATTTAAGCGCTTAAGTTATTAGAGAGAAGATCACACTTTTATTTGTTTAACTATATTTTCGAACACTTTTTAAGTCAACATTTTGCTTGTGTTGAGAGAATGATGAATGTTGATTTTAGTTCATATCATCAAAAGATTATAAGCCATCAATTTTCCATGAATGACTATTCTTTTCATTTTGTGTTTGGACAAAACAAAACAAGTGTACATTCAGAAAGACATGAAATTCCATCATATTCAACATGATACTTTGATAGACCTATTAGCAAAATCACGATTTTCGTGTCGAAAACACTCACTTTTGATTGAGAAAAAGTTTGTCAATACAGACTACAAGTCAATGCAGTTTATATGTGATGCCAATCACAAATATTTCTGATATACAACCTAATATGAAGTTAGTCAGCAAAGTTGCTTGATATCTAATGGAATAACTATAAATCGTGCAATGTCATTCGTTTAGCATCAGACTCAACCGCCATATCGTTCTTTTAACAACTCTGGAGGTTCTTCTTCCATGATTCCAGAACCAGTTGTTGACAAGTACTCGCGTATTGTAGTTCTACGGTCACCAAGGAAGGTATGATCAAGAAAGTTGTCGTAGGCTAGATCACAAAGATTTTGAGCTGCCAGGACACTACAAAATCACAATGTTCAAGCAGGTATGAAAATCCAAATGATCACACGACTAAGAGATTTGAGGAAACAAGTTTCGGAAATGAATATTGTTTGCACTAATAAGTACCAATGACGGAGATAGACACGACAAGGGAATATATCATCTCGCCATATCTTGTCAATATTGTACCGTCCATACTGCTGGAAGAAGATGTCTTTATCACCTAATGATAAAATAGAAGATATGAAACTGTAACATACACACAGAAGGTAACATATGATACATGAAACAACAAGAACTTAAGAATGAATCATCAATTATTTCGTTTTCGGTTGAAGTTTTTCCCATTTTCTTATTGTTAGTGTTAAAAAGATAGCTAGAAAATCAGGCTGTTATAGTGAAACGTTGGTATAATGAGGTTTTACTGTATTACTTGCTATCTTTCCAATTGATAGGAAAATTACCTCTGCATCTATTTTTCAGGTACTCCTCATCACTATAACGGGCACAAATAACCTGCAAAGAGATAACACAAATATGGATCAGGAAGACAAATTATTGGTTCACCAGAGGTACAAAAGGCCGAGCAGTCTCAGGGTGCTTACAGCTGGATTGATGTAAAACAATTCATTTAGTGTTTCCGGGATTACCTAAACACAGAAAAGTTACTGATATTAGTTACATGAATTGAAGTTGCATTTATTTTATACGGTGAGAGAAAGCCAAGAGAAGGAAGGATTATCGAAGGCCTTACAGCTAAAAACCGAAACTCGTGCTCTCTTTCAATAAATGCTGGAATCTGGCCTTTACGGAGAAGAAGTTAGAGATCAGGAGTAATCATGGCAAGATCTCAACTTAAAAGGGACAAATATTTTTATTAGGCAAGTAACCAACTTAAAATGGATAATTCGTAAGACGTTACCTCTGATCTCAGAATCTCAAAGATAGTAACTATAAGAGTTTCCCCTTCACAGGGCTCCACACTCAAGCTTGATATTTCCTGGAAATAGAGAAACATTCCACGCAATAGAAGTCAATCCTAAACAAATATTTGAGAGTAATTCAAAAGGCAGCAATAGTTTATTCACAGTGACGGTTTTCCTTATACCTCAAATGCACAATAATGAAAATCAAGTTAATCTAACTCTTTCATTTCGAAAAGGTTTATTAAGATTTTCAACAAAATGACAACCAGGGGCTGACACTTCTCATTTTAAACAGAGAGTTGAGCCAACCATGCATTCACTTTTATTTTAGATAAATATGGAGTTCGAACCAACTTGCACATATCTCGACAAATCTACTTGGTACCTGCTACCTCTCTCCAAGACAAGTGTCGGTAACTCTATCCACCACGACATAGACAAGAAATCACTGAACTTTTCCTAATTTCACATGGTCTGATAAACTTATACCATTCTCTCATTTCCAGTTTTCTCTCCTTCCGAATTTCCCGAAGAATTTGTCCCCTTTCCGAATCCAAAGAAGTGATTTCAAATGATTATATCAGAGAGCGTTCTAATTCCAGTTTGTTTCACCTTTTCAATGCCGGAAAGTTTCTACTGATAAGTAGTTATGTAAAGCCAACAAAAGTTAGTAAATTTACAGAAATTGTGATTGAGCAATTTCGTTTAATCATAAAAAAATTTCATCTTTCTATTATTCAATTAATATATCAAGACTCAAGCATGCAGAGCCATTTTTTTGCTTTGTTTCCTTTATTCTCTGCACCTTCTTAGCAAACCAAACAATATTAAATGTAAGGCACCTTGGTTTCAGGTTTAGCTATTCCACGCTCGAAGAAAATAGGCGCCACGTGAGCAAACACTCTCCGAAATCCACTCAATTTCGCCACTCTGAAGTTGATCAGATCCGGAAATGTACTCCGAGCACTCCTCTCTGTTCTACCAACAACAACACAACATCAAAAAGACAGATTATAGCACAACTCACTTGTTTTGCACTTTCCAAGTTAATTTGACTAAGCATGAACTACATTAATTCCCAAAATATATGTCACCTTAGGCTTCTCGAGAGTAAATTTGACTAATCTTCAGAATTGAGCTAGATTAGATCAATTCAACTTAAAAATACAAAAATTATACTAAAAGAACTATAAATTGAAATTTTCTCATATCAATAGAGTTAACATTGGCCAAAAGTTCATGCAGTTTGAACCTCGATAAATGAAACATGACAAGTATTTTCGGACGGAAGGATTAAAAATTAAGATATTTAAAAAGTACACAAAGTATAGAGTATAAAATTGCAATTCTGCAATATTCTCCAAAAATCAAAGTACAGGATAAATGTATAATCTAATTTTAACCTGAGAGGAGAGAACCGAAGCCGCAAATGGTGATAAGTCCATCGGATGATACAATTCGATCAAAATCAGATTCATCGGCAAGTTCCAACGGAAATTTCAGCTCATCGCCATCGACGGGGTAATCGGCGGCGGAGGCGGAAGGCATGGTGAATTTTCGCGGGCAAAAGTAATGTCTCCGGCGAGAAAAAGAGAAGCGGAGTGAACGAGGAGGATGAGTGGCGGAGGCGACATAAGTAGGTCCTGAGCGCGTGTAGACACGCGCGTACGGCAGCAATGGAAGACCTACCGATACAGGAGGAGTAGAATGAGTGGTCATGTGTATCACGTGGATATTGTGAGAAAGATGACTCATATTTTTTATATATCTTCAAAATGTGGTTAAATGCATAATAAAGTAGGTATTATTTCAACATCTTTTGGACCCGTTCAGACATGATTTGAAATTACATTGATTGGAAGTCGAAATTCTGTTTTAACATGCTATTTGGTACTATCAAATGAATAAACTATAGTTTATACATAAAGTATCGGAATGTTTTAAGGTGTCACATTAATAAATGGGAAATTTACTTAAATTACATTAGTTTAGGAGTTAATTACTTAGATATAATCTAGTTTGCAATATTATATATCTTACCAGATTTTAGTGTGTGCAGATACGTTTAGATACATGTATCTGGAGATACATGAGTCAAAATTAGGTGTAATTTAGTATATATACATTGTATCCAAATGGATTTACATATCTGAGATACATAACAAATCTTGCTCGTATCTTTTCCATCTCGCTCAACACTCTCCTATGTATCTGATATCAAAGATACATGTGAATCACACTAGATACATAAAGATACATGTACCTAAGTGTATATAGTGTGATTCACATGTATCTGGGATACCTAATGAATCTCGCTTGCCCCCCTCCTCATCTCGCTCACCTCTCTTCCTATTTTTATGTATCTGATAGCAAAAATACATGTATCTTATAAAAAACAATTCTCAATATATATGATAGGAAATTCTTATATTTTTAAAAATTCTATTCAGCATGATTCTTCTCTTCTTTTCTTTTTCTTTTTTTTTTTTTGCAAAATTTGAGAAATGAGTTTTTTTTTTTTACAAAATATATACCTATATATGGTCAAGTTTTACATTTTTAAAAAATAAAATTAAAATCACAATTTGAAATCCTACTTATTCGCGAATTTGAGATTTGGAATTGAAATTAAAATTTTATGCAGATTTTATAACAAATGATTATTTTAAATTAAACCTTTAAATTGAGGTTCCAAATTTTATGACCAAACATTTGCTTAATATTTTTCAATCACGTTTAATTATAGTGAATTCATTCAACAATTATATATATAGATTGTGCCTACAAAAGATTGAGAAATGTAGAAAATTACATTCAAGAGGATAGAGGAAACTTCAAATAGAAGAATTAAAGTATAATGTTTTTGTAGAGTAACTCCAACTCCACAACTTAAAACTAGTCGAAAATTACTATAAATCACATTTATATGAATATGATTATTAGTCAGATTTGACTAAATACTATTTATAAGTCACACTAATTAAATACAATTCATCCAACAAATGTGATTGATAAGTTGCACCAGACATAGAATTTATAAGCCACACATGATAAATATAGTTTATAAGTTACACGTGATAGAATGCGACATAAATAAATAAGTGTCAGCTTATAAATTGTGGTTGATATTTTCTTTAATCTAAAAAAATGATTTTAAGCAGTGTCATTTAATAACTAAAAACTATAGTCACTGGTTAGAAACAAACAACAAATAAATCCCAAAAAAAGAGGTTAAAAAGAAATAAATTAGTGGAGTAAAAAAAAACTATTAATTGAAAAAATTGAAAATTCCAACTATAAGTATTGGTAAACCTGAATTCTATCCTAACCAAATAAACAAACAAATTATTTTCCACAAATTACTTAACAGATTAACTGATAATTCTCTTATTTCTTATCTCTCCCTATTATAAATACATACCACATTTCTAAATTACGAGTTTAACTACTGTATACTGGCAGAGCCCAGGGGAACACAAAAATTCGTCAAAAATCCCCATATGCTCTGCTTTGAATTATTGAAGAAAAAAACAACAACTATCCATTCTTTATTTTAAAAAATCTCAAAAAAATTAAAATTAAAAATGGCGGAGGCCAGTAAAAAGAAAATAGTAATTGCTGGAATTGCTTCAATTCTTCTAGTTGCTTGTGTTGTTGGTGTTGCCGTTACGTTTACAAAAAAAAATGATGATTCAACCTCTAACGGGGGCGAAATTTCGAGTTCTAGCAAATCAGTACAAGCCATGTGTCAACCTACGCAATATAAAGAAGCATGCGAAAAATCACTTGGATCGGCTAAAAATACTAGCGATCCAAAAGAGTTGATTAAAACCGCATTTGATAATACTATGACTGAAATTTCAAATTCAATAAAAAATTCAGCTCCATTTAAACAAGCTGCAAATGATCCAAGGACTAAAAATGCTTTAAAAGTTTGTGATGAAGTTCTTGACCGTTCGATCGAAGAGATCAAGAGATCTTTTTCACAAATTGACAGTAATGACCTTAATAAATTGATTAAAGAGTATATCTATGATGTTAGGTCATGGCTTAGCTCTGCTGTTACATTTGAAGAGACTTGTATAGATGCATTCGCTAACACGACTGGTGATACTGGTGAGAAAATGAAGAGTATCTTGAAGAATGCTAGCGAGTTGTCAAGTGTTGCACTTGATATTGTTAGTAGCTTTGAGGAACAGATGGCTGGGCTTCAAGGCTTAGGCATCGCTAATAGGCGATTGTTGGTCGCGGAAGCAGGTAATGTTAAGCTAGATTTTAAAAAAATGAATGAGTGTAGAGGGTGCTTGTTAGGTAGAGTTGGGTGTGGGGTCGTTATAATTAGCTTGTGTGAGCCCTTTATACACGGGTGGATTCTAGCCTTTTAGACGCTTAAAAAAAGTTGAAATGAAAAATTATACTAATTAATAAAATGGAAGTTAGTGGAGGGTGCTTTCGAACCAGAGTTGGTTGTGAGGTCACTATAATTGTCTATGGTGAGCCTTCTTACATGATTGGACATTCGATTTTACCCTAAAAAGATGAAATCAAAAAGAAAGAAGACAAACTAGACCATCTTTATGAGAGAGGTTGTCTTCTAATTCTAGTCGACTATTCAATGATGAATTTTTTTCTTTTTCCATTCAATACTCTGAGTCACACGACGTTTTAACAAAAAGAGTTTCTTATGCGATTCATATCTTTCTATTTCTATGACCAAAAATGTTTTATCAACTAAGAACCTTAAACAATTGAACTTATGAAGTTTAAATTCTGAATCCGTCTCTGCAGGCAACCGAAGGCTCCTCCAAATCTCAACCCTCAAGCCCAATGTTGTGGTGGCTCAAGATGGTAGTGGACAACACAAATCAATCAATGAGGCTCTTAAAACTGTGCCCCCAAACAATGCACAACCCTATGTCATCTTCATCAAGGCTGGTATTTACAATGAAAATGTTGAAGTTGCCAATACAATGACCAATGTTGTTTTCATTGGTGAAGGCTCAAACAAGACCAAAATTACTGGCAACAAAAATTATCTTGATGGTCTCCCAATCTTCCTTACTGCCACTGTTTGTAAGTATTGAATCATTTATGTATAACCAAACATCAACCACTTTTTCATTTTTTTATTTTTTTTAGATCTCGAGTCTTATTCAACTCAAAAGTTAGCTCATGACGTAACAATTGCTTAAGACCATATAAGCATAGGTAGAATTAGTAAAAATTGTATGTGTACGGATCAATTTTTGAAAAAAATGTAGTGTTTGAAAATTCGTTGAAACAATGTCCTGGATTTCGAACTTAAACAAGTGAGAAATCCAAAATACGATGGATTCAAAAATTGGATATTTCTCTAAGACTTTTGAATTTGTGTCTATTTTTCAATTACATGTCCAAAAAATGGTTATTATTTTAGAGTTTTATGACAGTGACAAAGGGGTTCAATTGAACCTTTTAATATAAATTTCTGACTACGTCACTATATACAATTTTTGTAGCAATCTCCGGACAAGGATTCATGGCTAAGGATATCGGATTTGAGAACTCAGCAGGACCTTTGAAAAAAGAAGCTGTTGCACTCCGTGTTTCAGCTGAAATGATAGTATTCCAGAACTGTCAAATTGATGGTTACCAATCAACACTTATGGCTCATGTTGGCAGACAACTCTATCGCGATTGTACCATCTCAGGAACCATTGATTTCATCTTTGGAGACGCGGTGGCTGTATTCCAAAACTGTAAGATAATCGCGAGGAAACCTGAGGAGATGCAGACACAGGCTATCACAATCGCGGCTCAGGGAAGGATGCAACCATTCGGAACAGGTCAGTGATGTATCTAAGTTCAATGAATTAAATATCCTTCGTTGAAAAATTACAATGGTGTAAGTATGATAAAAATAGTACAATTGTAAGAGTTGTTGCGATGTGTAGGGGCGAATATAGTTTTCACCCCTAAGAGGTGTTACCTGATACTGCTTTGGCAAAACGAAATGTGTTTATTTGTATAGATAATGTTGATCAAAATGAAAATATCATATATAAAGCTAAATAATGAGACATTTCATTACAGATATATGCCTTTGTGTGATCAGGAGGTCACGAGTTCTAGGAGTGAATGTATAGTGTAGGCTATCGATTTGATCTAATCAAATACCTTTAGCTCGGAATGTGTATATGTGTTCAAGAAATCTACTAAATATATATAAATATTAGATTTTGAACCTAGTAACGCAAACGTTCTATTAGTTTAAAATGCCCCCTGAGCCCATAAAGTTCAAAGCTTGTACTGGACGGATTCAAGTTATAGGTAAAAGTCTCATTGGAAAATACATCATAAATTGCATTAAATAGACACAATGTGGTTCATATTTTCCTAGACATTGTAAATATCCGGAGCTTAGTGCATTATGCTGTTATTTGTATTAGTTTTTGAATTCCTTTACTTAAGAAAAAATTTCCTTAGTTTACAAGTTGAATCGCCTCGTTAGAATTTTTGACTCTCACTGCTTTGAACAGGTGCAATAGTCATACAAAACTGCACGATCACAGCTGAGCTAGCTCTGGTCGCCATCAACCCACCACGCAACAAGGCGTTTCTCGGACGACCAGGGAAGATGTACTCAAGGACCATAGTGATGCAATCTCAAATTGATGGATTCATTGAACCTGAAGGATGGACTCCATTTGCTGGTACCTTTGGACTTGAGACTTTATATTTTGTTGAGTATCAAAATAGGGGTCCAGGTGCAAATACTGATAAAAGAGTAACTTGGAAGAATTACATTAAGAACCCTCCACAAGATGTTATTGCTAAATTTGCCCCAGGAGTTGTACTTAAAGGTGGTGATAATACTGATGGATGGGTTAAGAAAACTGGTGTCTCATATGAACCAGGGATGATGAAGATGTAAATAAGTTTGTATATCTTCAATAAATAATAAAAACAATTATCTTCTTTTTTGTAGTTTTTTGTTGTGTTATCTTACACTTATAATTACTTCTTGGGCATGTGAAATGAAAAAAATAGTCTTTTTGGAGTATTTTTTTAAAGTGGTTTAATATTTGGATTAACTATTTTTTTGGTAGACATATAAGTTATATTCAAAATAACATATAAAATATACTTTTATATTCTGTTTAGCAAAATTTTCAAGTCTGCTTGTTTTGAAAAAAAAACTTTTAAAGAAAAGAAGTGTGTATGTTTGGTATACAATTTCAAAAATATTTTTGTGTGTGCATATATGGATAAATTTTAAAATAAACACCAAAAGAGCATAACGTAAGGGATAATAGCGCACAAGGTGCAAATGGTGAAGATACTATAGGATGGTTTGACACTCCTCACCAACTTTCTTTCTATGCAAGACAATTATCGTGGCGCTGAAGAGGAAAGTGTCACTTACTGTATTACCATCGACCATACAATAATGTCACTACAAAATTAGAGTATGTAAATGAATATTTAGAACAAGTTTACAACAACAACAACATACGCAGAGTAATCTCACAAAAGTGGAGTCCGAAGAGACTCAAATGTACAAAAACCTTACCACTACTTTGGGCCAATGACATGATCCAATAAACTTCAAATGGGCTTTCTTTTGGCCCATCTCATTTCTTCAACATAAAGCCCACATACATATATACCTTGGAGCGGGAAAAACATCACTCCAAAAATTTGAAACGCAGCTAAACGACGTCGCACTGTAGTTTGCTATAAACCCCTTTTCCCCAAAAATTAGGGCTTTCAATTTTGATTCAACAATTCACATTTTGTTGAATTTAGAGCTTTTTTTGGGTTTGTGTAATGGATGGTGAGTTTTGTACTCATAGAAGATGAATAACAGTCGAGAAGAAGCGAATCGCTCCGGCGCAGACGAGGAAAACGCGAAGTTTCATACAGTTCAGCCACTTCGGGATTTGGAATCGAATTGGGGTGTTGATTTAGCTAAAAATCTTGAGGAGTATTTGCTCAAAATTTGCTCGGGTGAAATTACTAGTGAAAATTATGATGATGGGCATCACCTTTCTGTGAATTTTGCTGAAGGTAGGTAAAATTTTTCAGCTTTGTGTGTACATTCTCCTTCACTTTGTACATTAATCACAATTCACTAAAGTTTGTGTAGAAGAAATAAGATCTCGTTTGGCTATAAATTTTGAAGTTGAAACTTGAAAATTTGATTTGTGTAAGTTGTGATTTTTCAAACATGAATTCTACCTGGAAAATGTTTGAATATTTGTGAGTGGAAGTGAAATTTCTCCCCAAAAATGGTGTTGGAGAATATTTTGGAGATAGAATTCTAGAATTTGATCAGAAAAATGTTTTTTTTTTTGTAAAATAATTTTCCCCATGCCAGGTAATTTTTGATGTTTCAAAACGGAGGTTTTGGGTTTGTGTGGTTTGAAAAGTGTGTACTTGTAATTCTTTTGATGAGATGTTTTTTTGGATGTGTAGCTGCTTTGCTGCTTCAGGGGTCTGTTCAGGTGTACAGCAGGAAGGTGGAGTATCTGTATTCTCTTGTAGTGCATGCTTTGGAATTCATCACCAAGAAGAGGTTTTTTTCAGCTTTTGCTGTTTATTTTTGTTTATTCCTTGAGTAGCATTGTAAAGGCGTCTCTGGTTGGAGATAAAGTCTAATTATTTGCATAATTAGAGGCTAGGTTACAATTTATTCAACTTTCTCTTGTTCTGTAAATGGATGAAACAATGTTCAGTCTTAGTTACCTCTGCTTGTCTTCAACATGTATTATCACGTCGGTAGCTGTACATCTCAGGCCGTTCACCTGTGAGTCAAGCTCTAGGAGCCTGAAATTAGACAATGATGTCCTAACTTTGCAAATCTGGCTCAACCCGTAGGACAAGGGTTTGAATATATGTTTTTCCAGGAAATGACTTCTAAAGCTCCTTTCTTTTCTCGGAAAGTGGTTGTTCTTTTTTTTTTCCTTTTGGTTTCTCTCTAAATTTGTTCAGTGCACTAGCCTGTGAAGATGGTTTTGATGTAATTTTGGTCCTCTAGAGAAATGATGCTGCTAATTTTAAGTAACTTCTGCAACTTAACATTAGATGAAAGCTTGTATGTAAAGGTTGTTAAATGTTGCACTTTGTTGATTGAGTTTTTATCCATTATCAAGCAATTCTTTGTACAATCTGACCCTGCTTGTCTTTGTCTTCACCTAGTTAAATGGTGTGAATAGTATTCTGGTAATGACAGTTAGAGCTTTTGGATATTAATACTAATTGTTTCTAAGATAGCTACCATTTCCTACTCTGGTGTCTGTTGGATTGGAATACCTACTGGGAAATAATCCTTTGGAAAATGGTGTATTGATAGATGTCAACAATGACATGTAGAAGTTGCCAATGTCCTAGAACCACACCACATACTTTTGGTCTAGTTGTGGGTTATTTCTTTTAGGTATTGATTGAAGTTCATAATTTTTTCTAGAGACCAGGTTAGAAAAGCGACAAGTAAACAACAATAACATTAACTACATCCCAGTTCCAGTTTAGTTGGGTCAACTATACGAATCCTCCATATCCATACCCATTTCATCCCACTATTCAATAATTTTTTGATCAGACAAATTATGGATTCTAGGCTCTGTATATTTCCTACATGATATTCAAATTTCTAGACAAACTGAGAAGGCTCATTACAAACACCAGCCATAATGTATGTAATAGCCTCGGTCATAAAAAAAAAGTATGTAATAGCCTCTCTCATGGTTTGAGACTTTGAGGAGCATGGAAGTTATGATATGATTTATGAGAATGAAACTTCACACACACCCAATCACCCACTCACTGCTGAAGACACCAACTCAGGATTATAATTTTTTTTGAAGATTTTATTCTGCTTGTAAACTTTAGTTATCTAAGCATGGACCATGGAGAGCTAGGGCTTTTATACAGTCAATGATTTCTGATTGACCAGGTTATTTTGTAGAGAGGTTGTTATTCTTTTTCTTTCTGAAAAGAAAGTGGATTGGTCTTGTCATTGCAGTGTTGTGGCTAAGGTCAGTAATGTCTACTTCAAGCAATAATGTTATCCCTTGGTCCATCAGAATGAATGAGATTGTAGAGTGTAGAGTATGGTGCTCTGCTTCACTCTTTCTTCCTTCGGTTGACTTTGTACCAGAGTTAAGTGAGTCTAGTGTGTGCTGCACACACTTGCGCCTTGACAATTTCTGCCTTTGAAGGTGCTGTGTTTTCTTAAGGTGAAGGGAGGAAGATTATTGAAAAGAGTCTTGTTATAAGAATATTTTTAAACATATGTTGTTTAGAATGAAGGTTAAGCAAGTTACACTCTCTGAGTACTGATTATTTCCAATTTAGAAGTTATTTTTCTCATTTTATTCAGGAAAATGAATCTTCTCATGAACATTATATAAGTCATGGGATTCTTATTTATGTAGCTACTTATAAAAAGATTTTTATTTATGTTGCGTAACTTGATGTTAAAGAATTGTTCATCAGCTAAAAGACTCACATACTTGATTTAAATAGGGGACTGATTCTGTACTTTAAGAGGTCTAGGAGAACAAAATTCCATTTTTTATTTCGCATTTTCTTCTGAATTCTCTAGGAATTTCAACAGTTTGACAAAGTTCAAGAAAATACTGTGTGAGTAAAAGTAACCATGGGTCATTTTGGGAAGTTAGAGTTTCTCATCCTTCCTGATTTGGAGAAGATTGCATTTTCCTTCTTGAGATCATGCTGATTGGTTCTCAACTTTCCTGATCTGGAGAAGATGGCATTTTCCTGGTTGAGACCATGATGATTGGTTCACAAGTATTACGTCAGCAAGAAAAATTCTGGTGGGGCATCCAAGGCAGCTATATGTCATGTAAAATATGGCAGCCTACTGCTTTTATTTTGGGTTTCTATCATGGTGATTATTGACCCGAGAAAGTAAAATCTGATGAGATACATCTCCATTTCTAAAAGTCTTTACATTTCCTTAAGTTCTTAACTTAGAAAATATGTTTGGCTAACTTTTTCGCAGAAATACTTTTGGGACAAACAAGGAATATATTATTGTTTGGCTTTTGGAAAAAGTAATTCACGTTAGTGTTAGAAATATTTAGTTTTAGAAACAAACAAGTATTTGGGTGGAGTGGTAAGTACTCTTTCATCCTTAACCAGAGGTCTCGGATTCGAGTCCCCTTAGGTATGGAGTTGTCTTTGTTAGGGAGCGCTTTACCCTCCCCCCTGGCCCCCAATGTGGGACTTCCCGACGCAAATTCGGATTTAGTCGAACTCCAATTTGGGTATCGGACACCGAATGGGAAACAAAAAAAATGATTTAGTTTTTGGCACTCCGCCAAACACATGAATGTATGTACATAAATGTTGTTGAGCTTACATCATAGCTTCTGCTAAAAACCGTATGGAAATGCTTGGTGTTCCCGCTGTTGCTTTTCCCACTCAGTTTTAAAGCTCATAAGTGTCTACAATAACATACCTGGTGGAATTCCACGAGTGGGATCTGGGGAGGGTTGAGTGTACGCAAACATTACCACTATCTCGTGGTGATAGTGATATTGTTTCTAAAATACCCTCGACTCAAGTGTAGTAAATCAAAGTACAAAGAGTAAGAAAACACGAGGAAAAACATCGGAACTGACAAGGAAAGTAGTGCAAATCCTACTAGAATGGAACAAGAACAACAAAATAGTGCAACATTTGAAACACAATAAACAACAGACTGTGATAGAAATCAAAAGCATAAAGCTCATAAGTGTCTATTTAGCTAAAGGACAAATTATAGACAAAATGGTTAAATTTTCCACTTGAGTTTCCTTGTTAATATTGACAGTGCAGTCTTGTAAATCATCCTTTATAAGTTATTTTAATTGCGTATGACCAACATTCCATTTTAAAAATCCAATTGATCTGATATATTATACCATGTTTGGCATGGAAATGCCTCATGTTTAGAGATGGGAAAAGACATCAAATGCACCCTAAAGATGTCTTGGCAAGTCAAATACACACTTCAACTAATCAAGCGACCTAATTCACTCCTAACCTTGTTCAATATTGTAAAGAAATGAATCTTGGGACTTACTCAACCCTAAAAGTTAGCTCATAGGGCGAGGGTTGTCCAAGTTCATATAAGGAAACCATTTGCTCATCCCTTTTCCGACGTGAAACTCTTTAATACTTCCTAACGCGCTTAGACCTTATTAACTGGAGCGTGGACAATATAACATGGCGGCCCAACATTGGTGAAGAAATATGAGGCTTAACTCAACTGCAAAAGTTAGCTCATAGGGTGAGGATTGTTCGAGTCCACATAAGGAAACCATTTGCTCATCCTTTCTCCAATGTGGGACTTTTTAATATATGTGATATTATTACCACCTTAGAAGGTGACATGATAGAGAAAGTGCATTCACCTCACTTAAAGTGCGTGAGAAGAAAAAAAAAGAATCGTAAGATGACAAAATTGCACACGTGACACTCTTTTATTGGTCATTAATAACTAAGTATTCTTAATCTTCTTCTTAATATATAGTAATTTCTAACACATTAATTATATTATATTCTTTTTCTTATTTATTCTTTTTATTTGTGGGGCCCACTTTCTTTAAAGTTTTCCCTTTTCCTCCCTTTTGGATTCTTCTTCCGCCGTTCATCGGCCCTGACATTTCTTCACTCAATCCCTCACGAAAGCATCTCCAACCCTCTCCCTTGAAACTTCAAAAGAGGAACTTTAAGGAAGAAATTGGAAGGAATGGAAAAGATGAAGACTTCCATCAGAAAGTTCATGATTTCTCTCCATAAAGTTCATGATTTTTCTGCTCAAGCTCATCGGAGAACCCACCGGGAAAATTCATTAAGGTACACAACGACTCCTACTGGAAACCTCGAGATATCCGTACTTAAAATCCATGATGTTTTTGTCTAAACTTATCGAAAATCCATCGGAGAAGACGATTACTCTCTCTGTCTGCTCTATTCTTGCCGTAGCACCTCCTACGGCCACTAAAATGCCATTCAGTAATAAGCCACCAATATCAATTTTGACTATACAAAGAATACCAATGAAATGCTTGATTTTCATCTGTAATTTTCAAGATTTTTGAAGAATTTTAGCAGTCTTACAGTTCTGAAAATTTCTATGTACTTCACACGCAACAATGGCATTACCCCCCTCCCCCCCTATTGACGCTCCACCGCCAACAGCCTCTATACTCCATTGCCGTCTTACTGTTGTTTGTTTTTCTCTGAATTTCCTTTTTCCTTCAATCTATCAATGATGGAGACGAAAGAAGAAGGGATTTGAAAGAGGGAAATATGCTATGGTGGAGGAGGAAGAAGAAAAGTGTTTTGAATAAAAAGGAATTATTAAGGGAAAAAGGTAATGAAAAATTGAAAATGATATTATACACGTAAAATCTAAGATTGTCTTAGGAGGGTGGTATAATATCACATCGAACAAGGTTAGGGGTGTATTAGGTCACCTGTTTAGTTGAAGGGTGTATTCAACATATCCGGTCAACTTTAGGGTGCATTTGATGTCTTCTCCTGTTAGAGATTAAGGCCTTCTTGGACATACATATAAAGTTGAGGTTTGAAGAAATATTTGTGCAAGTCAAAATACCTCTTGATTTCTTCTTCTAAAATCTAAAAAACTTGAAGTTGTTGACACTTTATCCTTTTAGGTCTATTGTATTATAGAAAGCGGTTAATTGCGACTCGAGCTTCTTACTTATCCTGAAAGGCAGTGCCCTCTTGTAAAATTATGTTTTCTAAATTTTCAGTAGTTTTTTCTAACTATGTACAATTTGAAAGCACACCAGAGTCTCGAGGCCAAGCTACCATGAAGAAGAAGATGATCAACATCTTCACCTGTCTCCTTGCATAAGTAACACCAACTGATACAAACAACCTTCCTTTTCCTAAGGTTATCCGTCGTCAAAATCACCCCTCTAGCAACTAACAACTATATGTTACTTTACCAACTATATTTATTGTCTGGTACTAGCTTCTGTTTTTTTTTTTGTGATGAACTGTCTGGTACTACTAGCTTCTTAAAAAACAAAACCTATGGGCATTTTGATGCTTACTCTAAGGCGTCACCTAAGCAGGACAAACTTGCCACCTTGGGTTTCACCTAGCTTTGGGGCTTAGGCACACATCAAGGGAGCCTTTAACATCACTGTTTCAACCAATTCTACCAATATAAAACATAAGTTGTTCTTCACTTGAGCTTTCTACTGATGATCTTCTATTTGCTCATTCTGATGAAGGGCAGTGAGTAATTCATATTAAGTGGCTGTTGAAACTTTTTTTCATTTCTATCAATTTTGTAGTACACCAAATATACTAATTCAGTTCTTGGTATTGTAAGTATCATAACCCAAAAATGTGATATATTGAGATTTTCCATTTCCTGTTAAATCAGTGAACCAGATCTACCAGCAAGTGGATCAGCCCAAGCAGATGAAAACGGTTTGCCGGCTGCCAACCATGAAGAGGATGATCCATTCTGGGTTTCAGAGGAAATCCCAGGTAGCATCATTACTTGTCTGTTATTTTAGTAAGTGCCCGGACTTCAAACAGCATGATTTAAATTGTTCTTTTTGCAGTGGAAGCAAAGAATATGTTGGATGATACGGTATGCAGGGATTCATTCACCCAGTTTGTGAAGGCCCCTGCAAATCTGGTTGTGCTCGAGGGTGACTGCCTGGATGTTACTGGAGATGCTGGAGAACTGGAGTCTTACTTGGTATGTTAGTGTCTGTTTATGTGCAGTTACAGTATGTTTCTGCTATTTTGATTTGTTCTATTATTACTTGCAGCTAGCCACATGTGATCTTTATCGAGATTTTATTCTGTTGGACGCATGTGATTCAGTAACAGTGGATAGATTTCTGGATAGTGAGAATATAGCTGGAAAGGGGCTGAACAATAGTTCAAAGGGAAGTTCCCTAAAATCCAAATACCACAAAAGCTTTTCCTCTCCCACAGGACTTTCTGGGGGAGCTGGCAATAAATCTTCAGCGCGAAAGAACCAGGATGCTAATTTGAATCAGTCTCCGAGGGGTCATGAGTTTGATCCAGTTAATTTAAACAATGATCCACATGAGTTTGATCCAGGAAATTTAAACAATGATCCATTCTCATCTGATATACCTGATAACATTGATGATGCACATGGATATTCAGAACCTAGAGATTTAGATGACTCAGATGATGAAGACCCATGGAAACCCTTGAACCCTCATGAACCAGGCAATTTGAAAGTAAAACCGTACAAAAAAGGTTTCTTAAGCTTCCTTCTCTTTGTTTCCTTCTGTAACCAGGCACTTTATTCTCTAACGAGGTTTCATACTTTCAAGCAGTTAAATCTAATAGAAGGCAGGGTGTGGTATCCAGAAAACTTGCATCTTTGGCCACAGAATTTCCGCTTGCAAGATTACATGGTACCATTAATACCGACCTCAATGACATGTGGGAGAGGAAATGTTGTGCCATGAATAAGCAAGTTGACTCACAATCTCCACCACCATTTGAGAAGGTTTAAATTATTGATAGTTTATTTGTACCTAACTTTTTATGCCTGAATATTTCATTGTATGAGGTTTCTGTTTGCAGCTCCGGGAATCACTTCTTCATGGGGTGAACAACAACTATGATGATTTCTATACCCCAAATGAAAAGAATGAAGATAATGACTATGATAGTGCTGATCACGATTTTGGGCCTCCTGACTTTGACATGCCAGAAAATGCAGACATGAACAGCGATGCTACTCCACATGGTGAAAAGGTTAGTAATCTAGATAAGGATGTTTCTCAATACAGTAAAGATCATGTTTCTCTGAAGCTAGCTCAATGTGGCACTATCGAGTTAAAGTTGCTAACTATATTTTATTTTTGCAGCATGATAATTGTGGTCCACTTTTTGATAGTGAAGCTCATGAAGATCTGAATGGTCAAGAAAACCTTGAAGATCTTTGTCGCTCCCACTTGGTAAGAATAAAATTCATTATCTTCATAAAATTATGGATTGTAATTTGTAGGTATGTGTCTTGATATTTTATTCATTTTCCCCTAAATGGCATGAGAAGGGGTTCACTAACGTGAACTCTAGACATGCTTATCTGTTACTTAAATTTTGTTGAATCTTCTGTGATTGTCTTGGTGACCTTCTTTCTATTGTAGAATTCTCTTCTTGCTAACCTTGCTGAAACTGAGAAGCAGACTGAATTGGCTGCTCGGGTTTCAACGTGGAAACAGAGAATTGACCAGAACTTGGAGGAACAAGTGTGTTGCATTTTCTAAGATCTCCTTTATTTGTCCTATTTTTCTCTGTCCAGTTCAGATATTTTATCCCTCTAGTGTTTATCCCCAGGAATCTCATCCGCCCTTTGACATTCATGAATATGGGGCAAGGGTTTTGAACAAGTTATCCCTGGAAGAAAATGATAAAAGCACCATGTCCTTTTCTGATGTTGTCAAGGGTTCGGAGAAGCATGATATTGCTCGAACATTTTCTGCGCTTCTGCAATTGGTAAAACCCTCTTTCAACATGAATTTTAGCGACATTATAGTTATCTACCTTTGAAGATAGAAGTAATATGTTCCTTTTTTTGCTTTGGAAATTTTATCCTATGTCTGAGGCCATCAATAAGAAATGTTCACCTTTTATCTTTCGCTTTGTTAAAAAAAAATTGTAGGTAAACAATGGAGACGTTGCTTTGGAAAGAGGTGGGGTATGCGAGTCCACTTGTTACACAGCTGCAAATCCCTTCTCTGTTCAACTCCTTAGGCATGGCAACGATAGGGAGGAAATGCAGTTTCAATCATCAAAAAAGAGAGCGAAATCTCCAATGCACAATCAGAACATTAGAAAGGAAAAGAACAAAGGTAAAGCCGTTCATGCTGCTGTTGATTCATCGCCTTCAGGACCCGATTCAGATAGCAGAGTTCCCCTGAAGCTGGGAAAGGTTAATGGAACAAGATGCACACCTGAAAGCAAGAAAAGAAGGAAGTCCAGAATAGCGTTAGCATCGGATGTGCCTACTGCATTGTAGTAAGACAGAAGATTCCCCCCACCATTGTAATTCTCATCGCAAACCAATAACCCATTGGGTGCAGAAATTTGTAGCATCTGTTTCTTGCTTAACTTTTTAGGCCTTAGTGTTATACTTAGCAAGGAAGATGTAACAATATGTGACATATACACTTCATTTTCTATTTGTAGACAAACATGTTGATTAGAGTTACTTGGTGTATGTGCTGGTTGGGCATAGCGGGTAACCTATGGATTCTGTTGACATGCGTGCAAACTGGTCCGAACACCATGTTGTTATCAAATGCTAGTAATCTTTTAAGTGCATATTTGTTTGTTGGAGCTACTACATCAAACCAGTAAAATGTTATTGTCTTGCTATGATATTCAAGACATTGACATGGGATGGTGATATTGATGAATGATAAAGTCGAATACACACTCAAACTAATTGGGCGATTCGACTTATATGATTAGTACACCTGTCAAATTGTTATTATGAAACCCAAATGAGGAGATTATGATGGGAATAAAAGTGGGACACCTCACAAATAAGGTTGTAGTGGAGTGATAAGTTCTCCTTCTGTTCATCCTTAATCGAGAGGTCTTGGCTATGGAGTTGCCATTGTTAGAGAGCGCTTTATCCCTCGATGTGGGGCTTTCTGGCGTGAATCTGAATTTAATCGAGCTTCAATGTGGATATCAGACATTGGACACTTTTTATTGTGTCCACAAGTCCTCAAAGGGTACAACATAGACTCCTAGAGTATTACATATTTGCTTTTGATGCAACTTAAACGTGAGACTTTTTTAGTAATAAAGTGAAGCAAATAGCTTGGAAAATTCTACCAAACCTTCCCTACCTATGTCAACTCAATTCATAAGAGTTAGAATTTGAATTTTCTGATTAAGAATTAGTACTTATCATCTTATTATAAATAAAAAAAAATTCATCTAATGTTTGATATCTTCATTACAGCTTTAACAAATTTGTATATGCGTCTCATAAGACGTTATTTAAGAAAAAAAAACACGTTATTACAATTTTTTTGAGGGAAAAATCTTATCTATCCTACCTACACCTTATTGATTCACAAAAAGAATTACGTTACTTATTATCCACAAAAGAATTATCTCGTCTTTTAATAGTATTAATTCCAGTCCCTCCCTTTATATTATAGTATTGGGATAAGATATAATTGGCACATGTGCCAATTACTTTCTTTCCAATCTAGCATTTAGGTATACGTGTCTAATTCATGCCCACAATTTTTTAACTTTTTTTTTTTATTCGGTGTTTGATATCCACATTGGAGTCCGACTATTTCAAATTTGCACTGTGTAGGACTCCATTCGGCAAAAAGTGCTCCCTATCAAGGATTTTTTCATATCCAAAGCTTGAACGCGAGACCTCTGATTAAAGAATGAGCAACCTTATCCACGGTACAATCTATTCTTATTCAATATTTCTAGCAACATATTTCACTTTTTTTTTATAACTGTATTGCTCGAGTTATTTGAAATGCTGTTTTTTTTTCCATAAAGTACTTTCCATCAAAATGAAAAAAAAAAAAACTTTTTCATTCTCACAACTTATTTCTAAATGAAACTAGAGGCATTCTACAAATGTGCATAATACGCATCAGATGGATGCGATTTATGAATAAATTTGAATTTTTCAAAAGATACACCGACCAACTTAGAATATTACACAATATAACATAATATTGTATGAAATTATAACAGGGAAAACACTATATATAATATGTCAATCTTGTATAATAGTATATAAAAATTCAATTTAGATTTTTTTTTATGACAAGAGAACACACAATTTTTATTCTTTGGATGCGCACAAGATAAATTTCACCCCATTGTAATAGCTTGTAAATCATACAAAAAAAAACACTAAAGTCTACACAGATCCCATAAAATAAACTCAATAAAAAGTCATGCAGAAGTTTCGAACCCGAGACCCCTTGTTCGACCATCCTTACGGGTAGTCAAATTTAACTTTGCAAAGTAATTTTTTCTTGTTTTTTTTATGTGATATTTTTATTGGTAGATTCTTTGTCGACTATATCAAATATATTTTTTTAAAATATAAATATTAAATTTGAGCAAAAATTATTAGGTTCGATTAGAAATCCACAACCATTATTGTAGCTCCGGCCCTAAATATATTTATGTCATGTTGTATTCACTGAATTGACGTAAACATACCTAACTTTTTACGTACCCCAACATTTTGCCTATGTGAAGTATACAAATATCCCAAAAGAGTACCAAAAATTATTGAACACACAAAAATCCCATTCTATTTTTTTCGTCAAAAAAATTAATTTCATCCGAAATGGAGGAATATGACTTTGTTCATAAAATAGTGGAAGTAAATGGGATAAATATGCATGTTGTTGAAAAAGGACAAGGTCCTTTTGTTCTATTCATCCATGGATTCCCAGAATTATGGTATTCATGGAGGCACCAAATTATATTCATGGCAAAACATGGTTATAGAGCTGTAGCTCCTGATCTTCGCGGTTATGGTGATACCACAGGTAATGAAAAATCTACGCCTCATTCTATACGAAATATCTTAATTTTACCCTTCGTTATACTTTGAAATCGTTCATGATCTTGGTCATTAATTAGCATATCATCTCGTAATAGTAATGCCAACATACTGCCTGTGGCAAGGTCCACAAGGGAGCTGGGTGGCCTGGGTTGGAGTCATGATTGAATATGATTGTTTGCTTGGTGGACTAATTAGTTACGAGATTAAGTTTTGTTTTTGCTATTAGTTATAGTTTTTGACATGATAGTAAGAACTTGATAGTTCATAACAAGTAGAGTCTGGGGGAAGATAGGATATACGTAGACCTTGCCCGTACCTTGTGAGAGGTAGATAGGTTGTTTCTGACGAACCCTCACTTAAGAAAAACGATTTGGAAACAAGATTGATGAATAAAGAGTAAAAGCTTTGGTGAAAATGTTGTAGGAAAGAAAATACTGACAACAAAATAGATCTAGATGGTAATTCTAAATCTAGATCTTTTTCACGAAGTATTTTGACACGTAAAATTCATCCCATTCATGTAGGTCTCTTCGTTAAAGTCAAGGGCAAATATAATACCATTTGGTAACAACAATCGAATCAAGTGGATGCATTAATTTTTACTCATACCATAGATATATATATATATAT
>JAJOOO010000689.1:0-43452 GCA_029582685.1 Solanum piurae | reverse complement strand
ACAAGACAACTTAAGTGTCTCTTCTGATGAACACAGCCTCAATGGAATAGAGCAGATCTAGATAAACAAAGGATCATAAGGCACTCTTTCTGTTAAAAGACAATTTCTAATGTCTCATTACTCCTCACTCCAAAATGTTTGTGTGTCTTGTCAACACCAGAGAGTTCACCTGAGACAAAAAAACAATTATGATATCAAAGCTATTGCTTATTGTACAATGAGAAAGTGATACTACCAGAACCAAGAATAAGACATTCTTTAGCATCAAGCTAGTGTCAGAATATTTGATTGCTTTAGTTTGGTAATTTACAGTAAATCATATATATTATGTTCCCAATGCACGAACTATTTGTGTAGGAAAACATGGATTGTTATACAGTAAATAATAGAGTGATGCATTGATTTGTTATGCGATGAATAAAGAATACAACGATTGTAAATACTACCAAAATCAAGAACTCGCTAGTACACCATTACAAATACACGTGTTCTTATCTACCTCCTATACAACAATTCCCCAGTAACTCTACCCATCAAATTCAAGCAAATGGGAAGAAATCACTAATTATTATTTTTTGCTTTTAACTTGGATTTGAACCTAAATTCTAATGGTCTTCATTCCGGGTTCATTGACCGCTACTCCACACTCTGGATACTCTTGATTCTAAAGTATTCACATTGATCTACACTAGACACGAAGTGAGATTATAGGCTCCCATAGTTGATATACTAATTTGAACTGCACAAATAATAAATGATGTTTCCAGAATCTTAGACTGTTATTGGTCATATTGATACTGTTGGAACAGTGGACAGCGTTCCATTAGCAAAGTGTTCTCATTTGTCTTGTAGCCACACTAGTTCCTCACCTAACTATCAGTTTGAGATGCCAAGAATATAGAATACTTTTGGGATTGACATTTTCCATCACCAAAGAAACTCAAACTAAATACGGATTGAAGGACCACTACCATCATATGCCATAATATTTAAGATAGTGACATACTTAGATTCTAGGAGAAACTGTCTCTGAATCATGCCTCATGGGAAGATAGCATTAACAAATTCCTCAGCATTGAACGGTTGGAGGTCATCTACACCTTCCCCAACACCTACAAACTTTACAGGAATACCAAGCTCATCAACCACACTGACCTGCAATGCCAGAAGTTTGAGATCACTTAAGTAGTTGCAATTTATCAGTTTTTTAGCGAGAAAAATTAACCACAACAAAATTATAAAAAGAAAAATGAGCTAAATTTGGAGAATTCAAAGTATACCACACAGCCACCTCGAGCAGAACCATCAAGTTTAGTCAATATTAAGCCCGTGATTCCAACAACCTAGAGAAGAAGGCAATTACATAAAGAACCTTGAACTAATTAAAGTAACATATATAGGTTCAGAATAACGAGCTCACAGGGTCACTACCTCATTAAACTCTCTTGCTTGAGGAAGCATATTTAAACCAGTAGTTCCGTCCAGTACAAGCAAGATTTCCTGCAAAAGTTCAATATGTTATTCTTACATTCATGACAAGGGTTTTCCATTCAGCATCAAGAGAAGTTTAGCTCAGTCTAGAAAGAATTTAAGCACAGCAAATAGAATGGGCTGGAAATTGGATTTTAGATGAAAAAGAGGAGCCAATAACTAAGAAAGGCAAAAGGATAAAACAACCATGGTTATCTATACAAAAGATTCCAATAACTTTTATAGGGTTTCACTATTTTACCCATTCTTGTTTACACTGAAAAGATATCAACAATTACAATCTGACTTGATCTTCAATATTGAGTTCTTTTGTCCTTCAAAACACCTCGTACTCCTATCTTTCCAAATGCATCACCAAATAGCTGTATAGTATTCCAAGCTCTCTTCAGATGCTCTGAAATCCCTTGAAGAATCAAATTTATCTAAAATCCAGCTATTTTATTTTTCCTTGAAAAGGATCCTTGTATGCTTTGAATCCATAACATTGGTACTTCATAATGTGGGAATAAATCTTGCACCAAAACTCACATAGGTACATCATTACATACTATAGGTTCTTTTAAAAAGTACTTTTGTGTATATTATAGGTTTTAGCAGTTTGAAGCCATTTCCGTGATGAGGCAATAGGGGGACTCCATTGTATGCTTAAACATCACAAGTTCTCCAAAAGATGGGACAAGCCATGACGGATGTTTGACAGTATAATAAATAAAAAAACTGAAGAGTTCAAGTTTAACATACATTAGGTGCACCATTAACAATTTTACTGACAACTTTTTTGCATGCCACCAATTCCTCCATCAAGCTATAGTTGGTGTGCAAACCTGGTTAAAATTTCAATTTTGGTTACTCAGAGATACTCTATAAGTGTGAATAAGAAAGGTGTTTTCATATTCACAAAACTTACGGCCAGATGTGTCGCATAAAACAATATCGAAACCCTCTTCCTTTCCTCTTTTAACAGCCTGTGAAATAACTACTCAGGAAGAACTTCAAGATCATGTGGTTAGAAGTAAAAGTTTCCACTGACATTATTATTTGGGTTAATATCTAGCGTTGCAACTTGCAATCACATGTAGATTAAAATTGTACTTTGGTACCTGACGATGCCTTAGCTTTCTCTTTTTCAGCAACAACAATCTCACAACCAGTCCTTTCAGCCCAAATTTCTAACTGATCGCTAGCAGCTGCTCTAAATGTATCACCAGCTGCTAATAGTATCTGCAAAAAAGATCACAGGATGGAAGTGTGAGAAGCAGGAGCTATCCTGTCATGAGTAGAAGAAGAAAGATAATGCATCTAATTCTAGTTAAGTGGCAGAGACGAATGTTTGAGTGAGTTTTTCACAATGTAACAAATACTTTATCCTGAGAACCAATTTCCTTTGTGATTAAATATCAAAGGAATGTAAAAGAATGAGAGATTTACACAACAAGAATACATAAAGATTACTGGACTGTAAGAAAAACTATCAACACTTGTCCTCAAGGCGAAGGAAAGGATCATGAAATGTTTCAAGTGGTTAAAGTTTAATAATGGAAAGCATATCCCAAGATATATTTACTGTTATGAGTATGAAGATTTGCACAAGGTTGGAAGGCAGTCATAGGAATGTCTTCCTTCATTTTGGCTTAACCAAGATATTTCTTGACAGAACTACTCAACCTAACGATTGTGTCAGTTTCTCAAACCAACTCAAGAACATAAAAGCTTTCAACACCACCAATTTCGATAGCATGTTTCCATATTAGCAGATGAGGAGTCAGTGCCTGGAGTCCTAGAGTTTAAGCTTCAGCATATCTGACAAGTCTAATCTTGCCACAAAAATTTCTTTAAAATGCAATGCCATACTTTGATCAAAACGAATATTGGTAATTATTGTTTCAAACATAGCCTAATGCTCACTGGAGAAATTTGACAGGAAACATTTGTTAATACACAGTATTCATCAATTTTAGTGATACAGAAAAGTGGCTTGCACTAATAGTTCTGCAGCATAGCTGACAGCTACAAGATAACAGTTTGCCTCACCTTTGCCCCTTCTCTCTTCAGCCTATTTGCCAACTTTCCTGCATTAGTAGAAAAAGAGTTACGGTCACAAGTTACTGCCACTTTTTAAATTGTTGACTATGTGATGGACATCCCAGAAATTTTTGCTCCTCTTACTACTCATTATTACAAATCAAATGTTCTCGAGAGGATTAAGAAAAAAGGCAAAAGTACTACTCGAATTTGCAATAAAAATGGATTTTGGAGAAATTTCACTGTTGCCACAAACATATAACAGATTTTCTTTCTTGCACATTGACTCATTTACCAACCAACAATATGAAGGTTTACCATGAAAACAAAAATCAGTTCCCTTACCAAGAGATGTTGTCTTCCCACCTCCATTGACACCCACAATCATGATTACTGCTGGTTTCCTAGTACATAAACGCAAGCACCAAATTTTAGTTCACTCCACTAAAAGACAAGCTTAAGATAAATGTAAAATTTAAATTAGTAAAGCAGCTGAAACCTGAAGCCCAGACTGAGTTCTGTTTTAGGTGCTTTACTAGTCAATAGATCCAAGATACTCTTCTTTAGAACACTCTTCATATCATATCATTGCATTTCACAAAATCAACGCATCCATAGGCAAGAAAAACAGAAAATTAACAAACAAGCAGTAAAATAAATGTGTAAAACTACTATGCGTAGAGCATGAACCGTCATTAGTTTTCCTGAGAACAAGTTGAATTAAATAGTTTTATTTCTAAAACAGCATATTGCATAGACCAGTGTGTTACTGAAAAAAATGAATATCTCAGCATGCTTACTTTTATCTCACTTCCTGATTTGATTTTTCCTGCATATATATCCTCCCGCAAGCTGTCCACAATCTTTATGGTAATCTTCGGCCCAAAATCAGCGACCAACAGAACCTAAAACCACAGTTGAAGATTGTCTCAATCCTCAGCACTTGCATGTGCCAGAATATAATAACTCAGTTAGCTAAAATAACTGCACGATTAGTATTTGGACATACATTTGAGGATCAGGAACATTTATTTGAGACAGTTGCTTTATCGAAGAGGAAGTATTCTTTCCCCAGAAAGTTCATATCTAAAGGTGTAAAACTTCCCATTCAACTCTAGCTCATCAAATAACACATAACTTTATACTAGATTCCACCTTTTACAGAAATTATAGCACGCCAAAGGGAAGCACTACACCATGCTGAGGTGAGTCCAAATTATTATCAAAACCCTGTTTCAAATAATTAAGGCTGTGACTTAATTCAGCAGTAAATAGTGAGCAAAGGTGATGATCATCAGGAATGTACAACGAAAAATCATAAAATACCTAAGGAACCACACAAAAAATTGCTCACATAAGCAAAAATAGCAACAACGGAAACTCAAAAAGAGTAGTCCCCTCATCTCAATTACGCAAAATCATTTACACTTGCTCATATTTATGCAACTTCCAAAAACACAATATCATGAAATTATTCAAAATATTAAATTAGCATGTAACTTTTCAATCATTACTTCAACATAATACTGTATAAACTAAAACAACGTCTCAAACAGTAATTTTCAATATCAGTTTTAGCAAGAATCGAAAGGGTATTTGGAACTAAACCTCTTCAAGTTCATCAAGAACACGATCAGTATCAGAAAGGTTCCAGTAAAGGAGGAGTTCATCAATAACAGCTAAATTGTCTCGAGTTTTTGAGAATCCTGAGAACAGTTTCTCCACATCACTTTTGGCTTTCTCTTTCAGCAAACGACCAAGCTTCGTGAAGAACCCCGTTTGACCCGCCGAACATCTGAACCGGGACTGGTCTAACCGGGTTTTAGATGAGAAGTGGAGGAGAGTTGAACCGGAGTTAGAAGGTGGGAATACCGGTTTGGAAGGAAGATGTGGGAGACGAGAAGATAACGTTGAAGCCATTTGTTCTGCTCAGAAGCAGCAATGGAGAAGATAATGCAGCTTCACACGACGCCGTTTTATTGCTCTTTAACATTCTTTTTTCTCTCTTTTAGTTTTCAAAAAGAATTTTTACACCTAATAATTTCGAAATAGAATGTTTATTTTTTATTATTTTTTTATATTAGAAAGTTTATAATTGTATACAAAAAATGTTCAAAATTATTTAGATTATAATTAGGGAACTTACATAAATCAACTAGTTAAGTACTTCAGTTAATTACTTAGATACATTTTAGTTTGCAATATTACGAATCTTATCAAATTTTGGTGCGTTCAAATACGTTCTGATACATGTATCTCGGGATACATAGGATAAAAATTAGGTGTAATTTGTTTTAGATACATTGTAACCAAGTGAATTCGCATGTATATGTGATACATAACAAATTAGCTTGCCCTCCCTCTCCTCTCTCCCATCTTACTCACCAGTCGCCACTCTCTTATGTAGATACATGTATCTAGTGTGATTCGCATGGATCTGGGATGTATAACATATCTCAGTCGTCTCTCTCTATTTTAGTGTATGTGGTAGCAAAAGTACATATCTAAGTATATCTTCCTCAATATATGATAGGAACTCTTAATTAGTGGTAAGGTACGTATTTTAAAAGTATAAGTAATAATAGTGTATATAGTAGTAAAGTATGGCTAATTATGTAGTTTTTCTTTATAATAATGATATCATATTTATATCATTTTTAATAGGGAAAAAGGACAAATATACCCCCAAACTATCGTAAATGGTATGCAGATACCCTCTGTCATACTTTTGAGACATTGGTGCCCCTGTCGTTCAAAAACTAGAGCATATATGCCCTTCACTCTAACGGAAGACTAAATAGGGACACATGGCGCAATCTTATCCGTCGATAAATGTCGGATCGGTGGATAAGAATATGACACATGTATGTCTGTTAGTATAAAGGGTATATATGCTCTAGTTTTTGGACGGCAGGGGCACCAATGTCCCAAAAGTATAACGGAGGGTATTTGCATACCATTTACGATAGTTCGGGGTATATTTGTCCTTTTTTCCCTTTTTAATATATAATAATTTCGAATAAACTAATAAAATAACAATAGTGCTCTTCTTCAAATCTCTTCTTTCAAAGTTTATAAAAAATTGAGAAAAAAGTAATATATATATATATATATATATGCATATATTTCCACGTATTATAATTTCCACATTACAATCCAATAACATATTTACAAAAAAGATAATTCGAAGAGATAAGACATTATCAGTATCCTACTTCAACAAATTAGAATATTTTAATTGTATAACTCATTACATATATTCTCTTTCTTGTTCCACGTTACTGGGGGACATTTTTTCTTATATAATTGTAAGTTTTTTATATCAAAAATTTTGAATTAAGTGAGTGTTTGATAATAGATTTTGGGTCAGATTTTAAAAAACTATCCTAAAAAAAAGAAGTTCCAGTTTCACTTATAAAATTTTAATTTTTTTCCAAGTAAAAATGCATGTCCAAATAAAATTTCAAGTTTTAAAAATCACAATTTCAAAAACTCAAGTTTTTAAATTTCTAACTTCAAAATCTACGACAAATCAAAGCTCAATACCCATGGGTACGTTTTAAACCTTGACTATAGCTCGTTAAAGACTTGCACATTTGCAAGATTTCCAAAGAGTGCATTTCTGAGAAAATTAGTAATGGAAAGTGACTATTCAATAATTTTTTTTGTCTCATCTCATCTTGACCAGAGATTTGACTTCATTTTCTATTATTAGCCTTTAAGGCAGGGAGTTACTCCTCCAGCTGGGAATCCTCCGATCAAGCATGATTTTAAGGAACAAAACAGGTTGACTGACTTGCTAGCTAAACAAGGTCAGATGCTGGCAGATCATAACACTCTAAATTTGATGTGAATTTTTAGTTTTATTTCCGAATTATTAACAGTGTTAAAAACACATTTTTTCTTGATTAATTGAACTACTATACACCCCAGATGCACCCCCAATATGTCACATGACATAACAAATGTTCTCAAACTCTTATAGGAGCATGAAACTTTTAATAAAAGGCCGAGAGAAGTGTTAAAAATATTCCTAAACTTGACGAGAATTTTGGGGTATATTTCACTCATGTTGAAAGATCATAGGTGTATTTAAGTTTAGCTAGTCAAGTAAATAAGTGTTTTTAAGACTGTCAATAGTTTGAAGATGAAAATAATAATTCACGTCAAGTTTAAAAATATTTTCAATAATTCTCTCTTTTGAAAATAATAGATTTTTAATTGGCAAAAAAAAAGAAGCACTCCTATATAATTGACTAAATCCTCCTCCTATTGTGGCAGAACAATTTAGTTTTAGCAGTAATGTGGTATGTCTATTGTAATGTTGCATAATATCTAAATATATTAATCTTCATTTTAACTAAAAAAAACCCGTCCATTTTTAATGAAGTCGCATAAAATTAATAGAGAAAGTACAACATGGAATTAGGTTGGAATAAAAGTAGTATAAAACAAAATGAATATAATACATGATAACGTAATAATATGATGTATTGTGATTTTGAAAGCAATATGACATGATCCAGTTGACTAGTATTTCCATAAATTCTAAACCATTTGTGAGTCCTTTCATCAATTTTGATGTTGTTTCCAACAAGCCCTGCAAGTCTTTTAATTAAACAAGATAACTCTCCACTATTAATTGAATTGAAAGTACATTTATATATAAAATATAGGATCAGACCACACGACTTAATTATTTATATGTATTATTTGAATGATTTAATAATTTAATAATATTTAAACTGACAACATACTATTTAAATTAATTCTAATGATGATGACAAATGTAACCGTGGAGAAAAAGTTGATGTACCTAATTATGGATTTTCCGCCTACTTTACCTAATTATGGTTAGGAAGCATTTTCAGAGAAATTTCTCAAGCTTTATTATTGAAGACTCCATGAAATACATAATCTGTATCATGATTCACGTTACTCCTCTAGAGACAAATTATATATCACCAATTTAAAGGAAAATTTTATAAGTCTTATTTTATACTTTCTCTATTACATAACTAAATTTGTGAGACAATGTATATTTGTTATGAAAAATATTTAAGGACATAATTTAAACTATACTTTCTACTATTATCCTTTGTTCAATCATAAACTAAACTTTATAAATAATGCAATTAATCTCTTAGAAAAGATCAAACAACATTAAAACAAAGGGCAAAGATGAAAAATAATTAATTCAAACATTCATCTTACATTTTGAACAATCAAATTATTTTGAATAATAAAAAAAAGCCTTAAAAAAATAGTTAGTACGAGTAGTATTCATTTTGTTCTTATTTACTTGTCCATTTTTGTCTTGACACGCCTATTAAGAAAATAATAATTGATATAGTAAGATTACTATTTTATCCCGTACAAAATTTCAAAATCAATTTACTCATTAAAGAAGTTCTACCTTTTTCAAAAATATTTTGAAGGTATAATAGGTAAAAAAAATATTGTTTTTTCTTGATTTCTGACAAATAAAAAAAAAAAAAAATATCAAAATTGAACGAGTAAAATAGAGGAAGTAGTTGTTAGATAGTCTACCTTTTCCGCATAACAATTCTCACTTCTAGTAACAATTACTACTCCTCCTGTTTCATTTTAATTAGATCTTTTAGGTTTTTTCACATTTATTGAAAACAAATAAGTAAAAAATATAATTTATTTTTACTAACTAGACATTTTGTAAAAATTGAGCTATATTAAAAAAGAATTTTTCAATAGTAATTGTAAAGTTAAAAATAATTATCAATTTAATTTTAAAATAACAATATTTTTGAGCTATAAACGAGATTAAAAATGAAGTACAGTAAAACCTCTATAAATTAATATAGGTGGGACCATGAAATTTTATTATTTTATAGGATATTATTTAATCGATAAATTAATATTTATTAATTTAAAGAATGGTTTGAGATTTAATGCAGGTTAATTTTAATTATATCAAAATCATTGTATCTTACTAATTTATGTATCATATTTATTGATTTCACATAAAAAATATTATTATATATAAAGTACAGCGAATACATCAAAATCATTGTATCTTACTAATTTATGTATCATATTTATTGAATTGTCACTATCGTGCAAACAAAAGAGCATGGATGACAAGTGTGCTTTTTGATGAATATATTTGTTGGTTTGACCACAAAATGCATGGTAGACGATAATTAATTGTCCAACCCATAATAAAAATATTGAAGGACTACAAAATGTTGAATTGTTTTTCTTGCCACCCAACATGACATTCAAAATTCAACCTTCTGATGCTGGATAATAAGAACTTTCAAGATGTATTATCGTAACAGATTTTATCGTAGGATATTAGAAGGCTATGAAGTGGGATAAATTGATTCAACACAGATTAATGTTTTGGATGTTATCAATTTTGCAATTCTTGCTTGGACAACAAATGTTTAGCAAGAGACAATAGCAAATTATTTTCGACACTGTAAAATTTGTTGGAGGATGCAATCTCAGAGAATTTGAATGAACCCACTTGTGAAAACGTCATTCATGAACTTAAGGTCATGATTAATGATCTCAGTTACCACGATAAAATGGATGTCAATAACCTGTTGGATTATCCGGGTGAAAGTGATACATGTTCAGAAGTCCAGAGCTTAGAAGAAATTGTGGATACCATCGGAAAAAGCAACGTTGATGATGAAGTTGAAGATGATATTATACCTTTGGAACCAGTTACGCGTAAGGAAGCACTTATCACATCTAGAACTCTTCACAATTTTATGGTACAGTTCGGAAAGACAACACCAAAGCTCTTGGATGCAATAAGAAAAGTTAGAGATGAGCTTCAATTAGATTTAAATTTTAAGAAAAAACAGAACGCAATAGAATCATATTTCACTAAATTGTCTTAGATATACTTGTACTTTTAAAGAATTATTAATTTATTATATTATTGGGACCATATATTTATATAGGGGTCTTCTGGAACTATATTATCTTATCGAAATTGGTGATTTTTTCCATTGGTCCAAGTCGGAACCGGAGGAAAATATTACTTTAGAGAGATTGTTAATTTACCGAGTATTAATTTATAGTGGTTTTACTGTAGTAGTTAATTTAGTCCAACTTTGTGAGTGAAAAAACTATTCTCCGTCCATTTTTTTTTTACTCTGTTAAAAAATGACATATTTTTATATTTAATAATAATTTAACTATAATATATATATATATATATAACTTGTTTTAAATCATAAATTTGAATGTTACTTTTTTTTTTAAGCTTATGAATTGAAATGAGCAAATAGGTACTTATCAGTTATCACACTTACTTTGCAACGGCCAAAATAGTTTAACGGGTTCACGTCAGATTTTGATAAAATGTAATACGTGCGCACCTGTAACATGCACTATTATTAATTTGAAGCTTAATATTTTCTTTCTGTCTCTAATTATTTGTCTATTTTTTTAATCATCGCTAATTAATTATCTATTTTAACAAATCAAAAAATGATAATTTGTTTTACTTATTATGCCCTCAATTAATTACTTTGAAAAATATAAAACTTTTTAGAAATCTTAAGTTTTTTAATTCATTCATTCATTATGTCAATCATTATTTTGTTAATAAGTATGTCAATTCAAAAGTGTTTTTAGTGAAATCGTCCCTCTATATATTTATACTTATCCGGTTTGACACACTAATCAATAACTAACATAACAATTTTATTACATCATTTTTAAATATAATACATATTAAAAATGACTATAATTAATTATAAATTATTTTATTGATTTTGAAATTGAATAAGTAAAGCAATATCTATATTTGATACAGTAAATAAATAAAAATACAACGAAGTACTAAAAATCAAAATTAATATATATATATTTGGATAAATGTGAAACTAAGACGGAATGAACATTTCCAAAATCGTGGAACATTTATTATTGGATATTAGTCAGTTTTACCACGTCAAACGCGTACGTCAAAATTGAACAAAATAACAGAGACTGGGGCCATATAGAACCAACATCCCTCTTTCTCTCTCCTTTCTTTCCTCCTTCCTTTAACATATCTATAAATACACATAGTATTATTCTTTTGCATACACATACTGATTTTCTTCTTTCTTCTTTTTTATTATTACTACAATACAATGAATCCTTTATCGTCTTCATCGCGTTTGTTAGAAGTAACGGTGATATCCGGCGAGAATCTTCTAGATAACCGAAAGCAACCGGTAAAGAAGAACGCTTTCGTAAATATCAAATCAGAATCTTATTCATGCAACCTCCAAACAACTAAAATGGATAAAGAAGGCGGAGGTTTTCCTAAGTGGAACGAGAAATTGATCGTTGATTTGCCCATGCATGCGCGTCATCTAACGGTGGAGGTTCAATGTAAAAATTTCTCCGGGATCAAAACCGTTGGGATCGCAAAAGTTCCGACCTCCGATTTTATTGGAGGAATTTTGCCAGAAGATTATTTGCATTTTTTGAGTTATAGGCTTAGGAATGAAAAAGGGGAGAAGAATGGGATAATTAATTTTTCTGTTAGGGTTAAGAATGCGGATGCGCCCCCGTCTCAAAGTGCGGCCGGCTGTGCTGCGGCTTATACGTACCAGTGGACGGCCGCACAGGTGGATATGGGAAGTAGTTATAACGGTTCTTGTGGGGTTGTTACGGGTGTGCCCGTTTATCCGGGGAGCTTTTTAGGTAATTCAATGGCGAAGAGATTTTGATTTTTTATATTTTACTATTTGTTTTAATTGATTAAAATAAACAACAAAAGAAATTGTATAGATATGTTTTAGGACGCAGTTTTTTTTTAATTGAAAGAAAGATACGTTGCGTTTATTAATGAGTAGTTGATCGATTCAAAATCATAACAATATTATTGATCATGTCATATCTGCCTTTTAATACTCCAATATGGGGTAGTGATGGAATCTTTCAGTCCATAATCAAATGTCTCGCGTTTGGGTGTCTAAATTTTGAATACTAATTTAGTCGGGACTAATAATATGAATATTGTCTGGGGGCGGGGTTGGTAAAACCCTTGGATAAGAAAAATCTCTGTGTATTGACTTTTGCTAACTTGTTTATTTAACAGTACTCTTTTGACTGATGATGAATTATACTATGGTGAATTGTTTGTTAATGTATGAACTTGCTTGAAAGTAAACGTTAGACGGGGGTGATGGCGTGATGCAATTTAAGAACTGAGATTAGTTGGTGTTAAATGTTACTAATATATGGGCTATTTCTTATTGAATGGTTACCCTATTTTGGTTATTGGCGGATCAAGAATTTTCACCATTTCCTTTAATTTATGGGCTCATTTCAATTAAGTGGAATCCTTAAGTCACATTTTTTTCACCACGAACATTTTCAAAAACTTTGACTCTTGAATTTGGATTTTGGAGTATCCTGCTCACAATTCACAGGTTCAACAAGCAATTATTTTTTCACAATCAAGGGTGTAATACTCTTTGTAATAGTGATCCTTACATATCGTTTATGACTATTAATATAAATAATAAGGATAGAGGACACTAACGAGCAAGAATTAACAATCCAACAATCAATCTATGTTAAGTGAATCAGTCCTAAAGAACCCGGGAAAGGGCTGTCGTATGATGGGTACACAAAAAGTGACGAACTTGTTTTGATAACAATATCGTGCTTGTCTGTTGAAGAGAATTGGATGATCACGCCAAGGGCTGCTTTAGTACATGGTGAGCTTGGTAAACGTCACCTGATACATGTAGTGAATATCTAGTAATAGCTTAAGCTTTAATACAAATCAAGAATTGATCAATGGCAACACAAACACAAATGCACAAGTTGGCTGACACTAGTATAAGCTGCCTTAATATGGGAAAGGAGAAAATTTGTGCGCTTATCACTACCTTCAAGATTATGAGATTTCATACATATCACTCAGATTAAATTGGACATCTACACGTGATATACAAGAAAGTTATACAAACATGTAAGCCCACAAAAATACACACTACAACATGACAAGAGAAGCGAATGATAGGATGTGTGAATATAAGCACCTACAAAAGTTTGAATATGGTATGAACACCCATAAGTACAACAAGATCTTCGTTTTGATGGTAGCATTTACAGTATTACGCAGTCTTATGCTTCTTCACTGCTGCTCTGGTTGCCATTTTTAAGTATATTGAACTTGCAAAGAGGACAAGTCGCGTTCATGTACAACCACTTGTCTATGCAGACAGAGTGAAAATGGTGACGACAAGGGAGCTCACGCAGCTCAATTCCATCTTCATAGGGACAAAGGCAGATGCAACATTCCTGCAACAGACAAGAATGAATGAAACTAACTCCTAGAAGGGGATTGGGAAGTTTATCCTAGGCTTTATGTAAAAATCTATTCAAAGAAAGAAATTTATCCAACGCACAGCATCTTCCAGTGGAAGAACATGCTCAATGGGTGTATCAGTGTCACATTCAGTCATTACTCCTCCAAATGATTCTTGAATCTCGCCATTTTGTTTTTCAAATTCACCAAGTCTTCGAAACTTGTATTTAGTCAATCTCTCAACGTCTTCCTTGGTTGCTCCTTCCTATCTCAAGAATAAAGCAATTTTGAGAAAGGTATTCAGACAGTTGATATAAAAGGAGAAACTTTAGGATGCAAGAGACACAATCAATAGCATAAGATAGAAAACAAATGCAGTTACTTTCTCTGTACAGTTGACTAGCCATGCGATATTTGAAATTATAATCATTTAAATGTACATCAATCCTAAAGTAGGAACACTGTTCATTTACTTTCAGTTCATTTCGGTGATAGTAGTGAATAATGTAGACATAAAATACTTCTTTTCATGAAACTCAGCACAAAGTGGGACTTGAACAAACGATAAGGACCTACAATATCAAATTCAAATTTCCAACAGTGTTCAGTACGTATACCTTTGTTTTGCATTTTGAAAAGAAAAGAAAAATTGGAAGTAATCCAGACTTAGACAGATGCAATATCATACCATAGCTAATAATTATCAGGCACATCATATCAACCATGTTAACCAAATACTATTTCGCATTTATAAGCCTTGTTCATACAAATCACAAGACCCTAAAGTAACTAACATACACGAGTTGAAGCAATTTTACTACCATGATGATATGTCTGCATTCTTCTAAGCACCACCAACAACAACATATCCAGTGTATTCCCACAGGTGGTATCTAGGAAGGGTAGAGTGTACACAGACCTTATCCCTGCCTCGTGGAGGTAGAGAGGTTGTTTAGCAATTTGCTTCTATTTGGAGAATCAGAGATATAAGGGAGACGGGAAAAGCGAGTATTACTGCTAGTGAATTGGGGGAAATGGGTTGGTAAAAGATATTCAGACCCTACAGAGTGCAAATCATACTTGAGTTATAGTGGATGCAGGTTTTATACTTGACTGGTGGGAGTAATGAATGGAAAAGACAGCCAAATTGTGAATGTTACATGCATGTAAAGAAAGCTCAAGAATGCTAGTCTCCAAACACTTCCTAGAGTAGCCAAGATTAAAGGAAAAGTGAGGCCCCAATTACCAAGTTATACAGGTCTGAAACCAAATAAGAGCTAGAAATATCAAATATGTGGATTCAACAAAGAGTTGTTACCACTTACCACTAAACGAAGAAGTATCAAATCCACATAGTTCAGTTCTACATTATTACCTCTGTTTCATTGAAAGCTGTCTTATTCTACAAGTAGTGAAGTAAACTCCAGCTTTGCAAACTAAGCAGGATGAACATAAGGAGGATGATAGATGACACAGATCAACTTCTGAAATTTACTGCATCAAATCTTTTATTGAAGTTTCACTTAAAGTGAATCTCATGTTAGAGCTACTAAAAACAAAGGTAGAGCCAAACAAGACGTGATCATTCTAACCTTTGACCAAGAAACCAGACAATTTGTGAACCCTCCCCCACCTCAACTACCTACAATGGTCTCTTAGTTCAAATGCTGTCCATATTTTATCTCTTTGCAATATCTAGAGAATTGCCTGGGTTTTTTTATTTTTATTGGGGGGGGGTAAGTTATCCCAAGCATGGCAACCAAACAAGACAGCAAAATTTTATTATAGGACTATTTATTGTAATCCCTCACACCAAACGGCCCCTTAGTTAAAGAGCAACATCACAAGACCTTCTACATCTTGCATAACATCTCATATTAGCAATTTAGCATCAGTAAGATGATAATCTATCTACTTCATTAACAAATCATAAAAGGGTTACTCAATAACGCACCTAAACAGTGTAACTATAGGGTTATAACACAAAAGAAATTTCTTGATTAATGAAAACTATATACTAGTCAGTGAGGGTTCATGTAGCTGACCCAAACATGCTTGGGATTGAGGCATAGTTATTGGGAATGAAGTGTGAAAATGATATGCTCCTTCCATTTCATTCTATAATGACTATGTGTTATCAAGCACAAAGTTTAAGGTATAGATTTGACTAAAATATTATAGTAGAGACAGTGGAATAAAAGTATCAATGTAATGGTTCAAAAGTAAGTTTGATAGAGAAACCATCACATCAAAGTTTAAAAGTTGAACAGTGTTAATGAATTTGAATTCTTGAAAGTTGTATAGAAATAGAATGGTGTAAAATATTTGAATGTCGAAAAATGGAAAATGTCACCTAGATTGAAATAGAGGGAATAATACAGTTTCTTCTACCTATATCCTCTGGACAAGGGGCCAACTGCTTGCCATTTGCCACCCGAATGACAAACTAAATTGTATGTTCCCGATACAAGGGCATTGTTGACATTTATTAGCTCCTGCCTCCTGCTATCTTAATTTAGGTTGTATACATGTATAGGAGGAGCTAACTATTTTTTGTACTTACTGCATCTTCTTGATGCATGTCAATGAATCATTTCATTGAAAAAAAGGAGGTCTCTACTGTCTACTACAAAAGCAAACTACAGAGTTGAATTGCAACATCTTCTCTCTTTTTTTCCAGAGGTCTCTACTGTCTACTACAAAAGCAAACTATTTTCAGAACAGTTCAACTTATCCAGTGAATTTATAAATTTATATTGACACTTCCATCCATGAGAGAAGAATACATGAAGATCGCATGTAAAAAAGAGCATCTATGTTAACCATGAGTTCAAAAAAGAGGTGTTAATTAGAACCATAATAGAATACAAAGGGATGAAACAAAAGAATAAGATATCCAGAACATACTTACACAATCTATCTCTTGCACTCGCGGACTGTCTTTTAGCTGATAATCGGAACTAGATCCCAAGAAAGTAATTTCCTACGTACTATGTGATATATAATGTTTAAAAAAAAAGTTTTCATAACTACCTGGTCTGCCACTGCATATAAAATAGCTATGATACATGGTAGACAGCAACAAACAGCAATTCCGATGAGACATGCCACGGCAACACATATAACAACAAAGAATACATCAAATGCTAGAAATGTGAGACACAGCCTGCAAAGAACCCAAATAAACATCATATCGAAGTAAATCACAACAAATACAGAAATCAGAGACTTGCTTGGAACAAACCAGTAAAGTGGAGGTGCATCACGGGTCAAACTTTCGCCACCAGCAGATATCCAATAGAAACCAATTATCCACCAAATGAAAGAAAACATGGTATTTGCAGATTCCAGATGCTTAGCAACACTGAAATAATATGTTAAGAAACATTAATACATTATGAGGCACAACCATATGATTTCCAGTCCTCTAGAAACAATGAGGTACTGGCAGGATAACTACCAAGAGAAAAGAATAAGAAGAACTATCTTCCAAACACTGTGACACTCTTCGGCAACAAACTCTTTTTTATCTCTTTATTTTAATCTTTTTCCTTGTAAAACTACGGACAAGCTTTCATTATCCACCACATGCATCAATTTCAATAACCTCATGCCTCATAGTCACATATTAAGAAGCAGGAACAGAGCTAGTAAGGGTCCAGCAAGTTCATGTGAACCCTTCGGCGGATAATTACACTGTTTATACATGGTGAAAGTTATTTTCCATGTATATATTGTAGATGTTGAACCCTCTTCAACTGCTTCATATTTTGAACCCCTTAATGAAAATTTTGGCTCTGCGATGTTGAGAAGTCAAGAATATCTTTCTCCCACCTGACAGACCAGTTCCTATGTCTTTCAACATGGATTGCCAATTCTCTACATGATAACTATGATAGGAAGCATATTGAGGAGTATACTAATTCATTTCCAGCAATCTAAGCAACGTATACCTGGACCAAGAAACTATACATACTACTCCGTATTCAACTCAAAATGCCTATCCTAACCTAACAAACAAACCCTTCTCCATTAAATCAATGAAATGATAAAAACAACAGCATTAACAACTACTGTGCTCACTATGAACAACGGCAAGATTTACTCGTGCCACCAATAAAAATTCTCCTCAAATCACATGCCTCCAAAGAGAAATTATACCTAGTTTCATCCTCATTCTGACGCCCCTCGGACTGATAATCACCAGTTTCCCCGCTGTCACTTCCGGAACTCGAACTGTTCCAACCTCCAGCAGCGTTTCTCTGCTCAGAATTCAAAATTGGAGAGGAATCGCTAAGCTGAATTCGGCGTCTATATTCAACGCAAACACAAACCATGTGAAGCAAACACTGTAAAGCATATCCAACAATCCAAAGCCTCAAAGGCATAGAAGGTAACTCATCAAGGCTCAAAATCAAGACAGAAACTGAGACAATCACAAAAGCTATGTTCCAGATAAGATCCAATATCACTATAGGTTTAGAATATGCCCAATCGCTTTGTCGTTCCTCTATGTGCTCAGCTGCAGCTTCCCTCACGCGCCTCGACGGCTCCCGCATCAGTCGGTGGTTACTTGCTCGCCGGAGAAATCGAGCCGCTCCTCTTAGAGTCGGGGCCCGGCGCGCCAACCGTCGGCTCCTAAAAACCTGATCGGTTAGCAACGGAGTCGTATCTACACCGTTAGAACTATCGTCGTTACCGGCTCTCGCCGTCGACATCGTCACCGGAAAATAAAATTGACCGAGAATTATGAAAGGATCGACGGTGAAATATTGGAATTTAGAAAATCGTTTGAGGAAGAAGAAATTCAAAAGTTTTGGATTTTCAGATATGAAGTATAATTACACTGTTTATAAACGTGGATTTATGGAGTTTTTACCTGGTAGGGAGTATAGAAATGAAATGTACTCTCTAGAAATGTTTTTTTTACTTCCCATCTGTCGAGCTGTCATTTGCGAATATAGTAATTAAACCACCACGTTTTTCTTTCTTTTTTTTTTGTCATTTGATTTTTTGACTTTTGGCTATTTTCTGTTCATTAGTTGATCTTGATTGCTACGTACTTACCAAATCAAGCAAAAATTATGTCGATTAAGATCAATAAATATAATATGTACGTCTTACTTGATAGTAAATGATTTCTTAATATATAATATTATATAGTTGAAAAATTATATTAATTCTTGTTTTGAATTTATTACTAAAATCAATACAATTGACGAACATGATCGGTTAAAAAATAAAGAAAAAACTAACCCAATTTGTGGATTTTGTTTTTCTTCTTTAATAGAAAGCCGAGAAACTGAAGAATGAATGGACGTCTTTATTTGCACGAAAATTATAATAAACTTTTAAAAGAAAATCAATGCAGTCTCTTAATTTTATTTTATTTTTACAAAAGACGAGGGACTCTGTCAATTTTTGAAGTTTAAAATTATAACTAAAGAGTATAAATAAAAGCGATAGAAATATTTCATCAGATAACATGTGTGGTGTTCGAATACTTTTTATGTATATTTCTGAAAATCTGTCTGTCGTTTTCTTTTTTGAAACCGGACCCCGTATATATATCCTAAGTTCCTAACAGAGAGATTTGTAACAAATAGTATGAAGTGATTATGTAGTACTTTTAAGAAAAAGAGAGAAAGTAACATTGGATGAAAAATATTAGTCGCCTTTAGTGTTAAGGAGATTTATAATAGGCATAATAACCAACGACGGTTGTGGTGGAGTGGTAGGTACTCCTTCATCCATAACCAAGAGGTCTCAGGTTTGAGCTCCTTGGATACGGAGTCACCTTTGTTAGGGAGCGCTTTACCTGCGCGTATCCATATTTAGTTAGGCTCCAATGTGGGTTAAGTGCCTACTTGTACACACTCAAAATTGGAGGGTAAGGGTACACGAGCCCAAATGAGATTTGTTGCTGGAGGTACCGTCTTTAATTTGGTTATGACTTATGATCTTGGACGGACAAAATCAGTGTGCAGCTTGCAGCGATACTGGGACTGAAGAGAAGCATATCTAGCAAAAATAAGCATTGCGGGAGACTCTGGTCAAAGAGATGTATTGACGAGTCCGGCATCAAAATAGACTTTTTGAATCCTAAACACGAAAAGAAATTCTCTCTAAAAATACACATCAAAACGGACAGTTCACTCATTTATAAGCAAACGTCAACTCCTATCTTTTAACATCAACCAATATTACACCAATAGCCATTAATCATAGCAGTCCAAGTAACATGATTTTTCCGATGAAACATAATTCAGAAAATACACTCAGCCTCCAAGGCACGCGTAGACTTCGCATACATATCAATAAGACCAGCCATTATAAAAACATTCATATAAAAAAAAAGTCTTAATAGCATACCTATTTATTTATTCATGTGAGGAAGAAAGAGATAAATATTTTGGTGAATGTGAACACCTAATTTTTTATCAAAACATCAAGATTTTACATCAATTTTAATACTTAAATATTATTATTTCAGTAGGGTTATATTTTTACACGTTTCTTTTTTTTATTATTATTTTATTTTTTCTTTCTTTTCTCTTCATTCTTTTTTATTTATTATTATTATTATTTATTATTTGTTTTGTTAATATTATATTACTATTTTTTATTTTATTCCCTTATCTCAACCCTAAAATTCTCAACTAGATTTCAAACTAAACTCCCCACTCTTTCACGTTCCTTTAAGTTAGCACCAGACTCACCTAAAATATTATAAAAACACGCTCAGTAAAGAGATTAAAGAGGATATACACACATACACAGACACAGAAAAAAAACTAGAACAAAAGCAAAGAGAAGAAAAGTGAGTTTTTCTTTTGAGAATTAAGTCTAGAGTTAGAGGTTTTGTTCGTGGTTCCAAGTTTGTGGAGCTTAAAGTTAGCCTTGCTAAACTTTGGAAATCTGTAGATTTTTACGTTATTCTTCATTGTTTAGTCAAAAACAATTTGAAGGTGCATTCTTGCCTTAGCCTATTTATATTATTTTATTTGGAATTATTTTCATGTAAACTATATGTTTAATCCTTTTTGTAGAATCATGAAAAAAACATGTACCCCATGAACTTCTCAATTTTTTCTTGAACAATGTTCCATGTTTTTGTGTTTAGCTTCATGTTATTTTTTTCGTAATTTAAGAAGACATAAGTGTGTTTTGTTTGTGATAATTAGATATTAATTTCATATATTTAATCGCATGCTCATTATTTAAATTAATTATTAATCGATGTGATTAGAAGATAATAGTTTAGTTTAATTGATTAGTGATTTAGAAAACCTAGGTGGAATGTGTTTTAGTCTTCTTCTTTTTTTAATATATTATTTTGATAAAAAATAGTTTGCCTTTAGAATAAGCGTTAAGATGAATATCGCTTTAATTCGAATTATTAAGGTATATAATTAAGAGGATATATGAATATTATTTAGAGATTTATGGTAAAAATATATAACGAATAATTAGGAAAAATAATATTTTTTTTAAAAATGAGAAAGCATAAGAAGAAAAGAAGAAAATAATAATAATAATAAACAGAACAAACGGGAACAAAAAAAAGAATAATGAAAAAAATAAAATAAAGCGTAACCGAAACAAAAAATTTAAACCAAAAAGTAAGAAGAAGAAAAAATAATAATAAAGAAACAGAATGTTAATACAAAATATATATATGAAAGGAAAAAATAGAAATAAGAAAAAGATAAGAAAAGGAAACAAAACGTAAGAAAAATGATTAAAAAATAAATTTAAAAAAAAAAAAGAAGAAGAAGAGGAACAGAACGTTAAAAAATTTTAAAAAAAGAAGAAGAAGAGGAACAGAACGTTAAAAAATTTATAAAAAAAAAAAAGAAAAGGAAAACGTCCAGAATTAAAAAATAAAATTAAAAATAAAAATTAAAAAGAAGTTTTTTTTATAATTTTTTTTTTTTTAAAGTAATCTTAAATCCCATAAAATTTTCTCTTTATTTTAAATCCAACTCAAAAAAAAAAGTAATCCTAAAATTACCCAAACTCTAAAAATCTAATCCTACTCAAATTCTAATTCCTAACAACTAGATACCTATATATACTCTACCCATAATAACATTAAAAATATATATATAAATACACAGGAAAAGGGAAAAGAAATTTTTTTTACAGATTTTTATTATTATTATTTAGCTAATAGTATAATATAATATAATATCCAAAAATTAAGTCAAGCCATTTAATAGTCAATAAAGCGACCGTGCTAGAATCACGGGACTTGAGGGGTGCCTAACACCTTCCCCTTGGTCAACAAAATTTCTTACCCGAATTTCTAGTTCGCAGACCAATAAAAATAAAGAGTCAAATTTCCTTTTGATTAGGGATTTAAATAATGACTTGAAACACCAAAACTCAATTCCAAGTGGCGACTCTGAATAATAAAATAATTCCTTTTCAAAATGTCACTTTAATTGAAAAAACTCTTTTTCTTTCGAAATTTTAAATTTTGAAGGAAAAATAAGGGTGTGACAGTGAAGGTTAACCAAAAAAAAATATTGTTGTTTGTTCATAAATGAGTGAACTATCTTTAAGATTTGTGTAATATTGGTTTGGGTAATTTGGAGTTAACGGAGACTACAAGGTGAAAAGATGTGAGTTGTAGTTCACTCATATATAAATAGGTGAACTGTTCGTTTGATTTGTGTTTTTAGAGAGAGTTTTTTTTTATGTTTAGGGTTCAAAAAGTATCCGTTTTGATGTAACAGTGATAACAATTGGATTATATTGATCTAAAACAACTTTTAACATGATATGCTATTATTCGCGTTTAATTTATTTCCGGATGGCCAAAGGTACAAGTTAGACTATAAATTTTGAAATTTTGGATGAGAGACTTAATTCATCCTAGGTGCAAGACTTTATTGTATGTTTGTAACCATCTATATGAAAGGGTCATGTCATTAGGGGTGTGCAAAAACCAAATCGACCGATAAATCGAACCGAAAAAAGTGTTATTGGTTTATTGGGTTAACGGTTATTTAATGGTTTTATAAAAAAAAAAAATCGGGTTATCGGTTTGATATTGATTTTTTAATATTGGGTTATTGGGTTAACTGATAACCCATTAAGAATATAATAATTTACTATTTTAATTTCCAGTCATACATAAATATCAAACAAACAGTATTAGTATAATTACTATATTAGACTATAACTATAAGGACCCTACACAATTAACATTACTTAATTAACTTGCTCTCTGCATTTACCCTTTAGGTTTTTGTATTACTTTTGTCTTTAGGTTCACAACGTCAAAAATCTAAAGAACTAAGAACGACGACGTTTAGGGTTTGCAACGACGACGACAAGGGTTAGGCAATGACTAGGGTTGTGAATTGTGAGTATTTGTTATACTTTTACTACACTAAGAAGAATTTTTACACTCAATAAGTTATTACATTTCTCTCTTTTTTATTTCACGTTAAATTATTGCACAAGTCATATATTTATTTTGAAAGCATTTTCTTATTGGTTAAACCGAAAATCGAACCGTTAAAGACCAAAACCAACAAACCAAAAACCGATAAAAAATATCTTATTGATTTGGTTATCGGTTTAGCATATTTAAAAACCAAAAACCAATAAACCAAACCAATAATACTTAAAACCAAACCGAACCGATCGATACACACCCCTACATATCATCATTATTGGATACTATCATTAATTCATTATTAATTCAAACATTTTGCTACATAGTACTATCTGTCAACTTTATAATGCGACAGGAGGAGTTTTGACAATAAAAGAGGGGACCTGGACGTGTTATGTATTTCGACGAAGTTTCTTTGTCTTCCATTAGTTGTTTATTCATTTTTTGTTTGCTCCAACCCCTACGAAAGTTCATGTGAATAAATATTAGATTCTTTTTCAATCATGGCGCTATTATTTTGGATGATAGACTTTTTTTTTTACCTTTCGCACATGAGTCTGATACAAATAATGTAAATGCAGGATCATATCACTGTTGTCTAATCAAAATTTAATACTGAATGCAGGATCATATTACTGAATTCTAGATTAAAAATTCAAAATTTAGATTAAAATTACCCAATTCACATAGACTCGTAATCCACAAGACAAAAAGGTTAGAAAAAATATAATACACGGTCAGGGGAAGGATCTAAAGCCTACTAGAGAGTATTTCGTTTGGTAGGCTGTATAAAAATAATGTTAAATAGAGTGTATTAATAATGCTTGCATTAGCAATGCATGTATTAGTTATGCTTGCATTAGTTATACATATATATTATTTTTATGCATTGTTTGGTTTGATGCATAAAAAAATAGCATGCATTGCATAAAAAATAATAATTACAAAGATACCCTCCACTATTATAATAGAAAAGATGTAAAAAAGGTTTTGATGGGCAATTGGGTCTTTAATCGTGCTAATGCATGCATTAAAATCATTGCATTGTTAATACCTAGAAATCCATGGTATTAGCAATACACAGTAAAGTGTATAACTAATGCAAGCATTAATTATACATAGATTGGAAAAGAGTACCAAACAAGGTACTAGTAATACACAAGGTTAATGCATGCATTATTTTTCCTAGTACACTCTACCAAACGACTCTTGTGTGTGTAATGCAAGAAAAATATGTACAGACAAATCCATACCAAAAAATATATAAATCGACAAATTAAGCGAAATAGTAAAAGTCAAAATGTTCCTAAATAAAATATTATTGAGTACATATGATCCACAAGTTTTTGCTTGCTACCAGTCTGCTGATTTCATAATTGATTATTTTTTAAAAGGTTACAGTATTCAGTGAGTTGGTAGAACCAGCAAATGGAGGAGAGAAGAAAGGACTCAGCAGGGCCGGCTCTTGCCTATAAAATTTAAGGCATTGGCCTTAGGCCCCCAATTTTTGGGGGCCTCAAATTTCTACAAATAAAAAATTATGTATCTTAACCCCATTAAAATAGAAGAAATCAAGAAAATGTTGTTTTGGATTTTTACATTCTCTTCACTAACACTCACATTATTTATCACTTTTAACTCCTTTTGCACTCTATTTCTTCAAATCTTTGATAGTTAAAGTAATACTCTCCCAAAAATATGAATCAATAGTCAAAAAGTGTTAAACAAAGTGAATTACAAATTCTTTTTTTATTTCTTCGTGAATTTTCATATTAAATTAGGTATACCAAGTTATCAACTTTTTGAATCAGATTCTATGATTCTTACTATTATCTTTAAAGTTTATCAACTTATTACTTATAGAATTATGTTAACAATTCATATAATAATTGTCTCAATAAAAGAATGTTTTTTAATGTTGAATTGATAAAATCTTACCTAAAAATAATAATTAAAAAAAGTATTTGAAAAAATTATTTATATAAAAGATATTAAGTAGTAATTTACATCTAAAAATTTAGAAAAATAAATAAATGCAAATAAAGTTTTTTTTAGATTTTAGGCCTCTAATTAAAATTTCGCTTTAGGCCTCGAATTACATTGAGCCGCTCCGAAAGGAGGTGTAGAAAAAAAGATAAAGCTATAAGGATTAAATGGTCTATTATAATATCAATGGGGTGATTAGGATAGCTCTAAATTATTAGCGCATCTTCATCTCATTTTATTATATATATAAAAATGTCTTGATTAATAGGTCGGGTTGTAAATAAATTGAGTTTAATTAAATGTGGACTAATAAAATAATAGTACCATATATTTTGTTAGAAAATGTACGTACTTTGGATTATTTCTACATTAAAAGAAAAGGCAGACTTTCTGATGGTGTTTGGATTAATTTTTTTTTAGATTTTTTTTTTTATACACTTTAATTTTTGTCTTCAGCAAAGACACAAAGTACTTAAAAACACTTTACTTTAGATTTAAAAAGATACTTTTGGCTTTAAATTTTTAATTCACATTAAAAAAGCTTATCCAAAAATTCCCCTTTTAAGTTTAAATTTAGAGAAAATACATAATTACCCCATCGAATTTATACAATTTTTTGAAATAGACACCTTAAGTTTGTGAAAGTCCTATTACCCCACAAAATTATTTTTCAACCAGAATAAATATACCTTATTAACAGGAGTTCGGAGCCAAAAGAGTAACAAAAATTTTCAAAAATTCCAAAAGGGCAACAAAAATTCTTATTATACCAAAAAGACAACAAATTTAAACACCGCCTAAATTAGGTTTACCGCCGCAAGACACGGAAGCCAATGCGCCTTGTAAGTCGCAGCAGCCTTGAGCCTTGTAAGGCTCGGCTGACATGCGCCTTACAAGGCGCAAGGTTTCAGCGTTTTGCAGCCTTTTTCAGCAGCTTCCGTTCTGTCTTTCGTATTTTCTTACTGCTTCTTCTTCATCATTTTTTAATTTCTATAGGAAAATATTTTTATTAAGTAGGCGTTTGGAGAGAATTTTTTTAAAAAAAAATGTATTTGAAGTTGTAGTGGAAACAACCATACGAAAGTTAAAATTGTATTTTAATATCTCAAAATTGACATTTATCTTTTATTATTTTATTTTATAATGACATAGTAATTTTGAGCTATTTATTTTATTATTTTAATCATAAACATGATATAAAACTTAATTTGTTTTGTTATGTCAATTTTTTTTAAAGTGATAAATTTAATTGAGTGATTTTATTGATATAAATTTTATGTTGAGTGATTTTATTGATATAAAGTTCTAAGTTGAGTGATTTTATTGATACAAATAAAAATTTAATGATTTTGCTAGATAAATTTCTAAAATTGAGTGATCTTTTGAGATATTTACTCTAAATTTAGTGGTTAAATTCATTTTCTATGAAATTTAATGCAGATAAAAATTAATGCAAATCCTACATCATAAACTTATAATATGGAAAACTCAATCAATTGTAATGTAGGTCACCACCAATATTAATCAATTTTTTTTGAAGTCCTCCGATTATTAAATTCTTCTTTTATTAATCTTAAAATATCAATAAAAGATTATGTAATATGGTGCTAAAAATAATATTATGACAAGTATTATTTTTTTCAAATAATCAACATAATAATAATGTTAATGGATTCTTCTTTAAACACATCGGAACAATATTTGTGGCCTATTTCTTAGTAATATATCATATCTAAATATATATATTTCTTTATTAAAATTTTGAATAGTTAGTTATTCATTACAATGGATATGTAGACATGACATTTCAAATTAATACATTTGGGAATGTTGATAATCTGAGAGATTATCTCACAGACATTTCAAAAGTATTTTTTAATTAACTGACGACCGATTTTTTTTTTCAAAAGGCTGCAAAACGCTGAAATCTTGCGCCTTGTAAGACGCATGTCAGCCGAGCCTTACAAGGTGCATTGGTTTCCACGTCTTGCGGCAGGAAAACTAATTTAAATGGTATCTAAATTTGTTATTCTTTTGGTTTGATAAAAAAATTTATTGTTCTTTTGAAATTTTTTGTTGTTTTTTTGACTCCAAACTCTTATTAACAGCATCTACAATGTCATTGTCAGCGAGTTTCTCACCCCAAATAAAATAATGTAACTTTATTTTTTCCAGGTTCTTTAATAAAGGTTGGGTAAAATTCAGACCCGTTCAAAATATTGACAAATTCCCTTTTTTATCTTAAAATATTTTGTACTAAATCATGATGAAGAAGAACATTCTCGATTACTAGAGAATTTTAGAAACTCCATTGCATATGTTTGTAGAACTTTAACAGTGGCGGATAGAAGAAGCTCCATCATTGGAGAATTTCATAGTGGCAGCTCAAATGGCATCTTCTTTGTTTATGGGTACACAAGAATGTGATCAAGTTAAGTAAACAATACGGGCTCAATGTTATCAAAACCTCTTCGAAGTAGGGAACGAACGGAAGCATCTCATGACCTTCATCGATCTATCCGTTATCAAACCCTAAATGGTAAGAACGTGCATTAGTCTTTGCATTTCAAGGTGTATTCTTCAACTCATTCATATTCGGCATCTCCAAAATTAGCTAATCAAATTGTTGGGTACTTAGAGAAAGAAGAGTGAATTTGTAAACATATTTTTTTGGTTGATATAGAAAAGGGACTTTTTGAGAACTCGCCAACTACAGAAGTTCATATGGCATCTCACGGAGGTTTATAGATCAAACTATTGAATTGACATAAGAGATTATTATTTTTTGGCTGCACATGGAGAGCTCTTCAATGGCCATCAATGGAGGTTTGTGGAAGATGAAAAGTGGTCTATTTAATAAAGAAATCAAATTTTAAATTGGTGATGCCACGTGCCACTATAACACTGGTTTAGGGATTAATTTCTACTCTTTCACGCGCCTCTCAAACTTGAGATTGCACCTGCTCTGAAAATGGGTTAAAAGAGTGTATTTATTATGGTTAAAAATAGTTTCGTGGGGTAATAGGACCCCGCAAACTTAAAGTGTCTACTTAAAAAAAGGGTATAAGTTTGATGGGGTAATTATGTATTTTCTCTTAAATTTAAGTCGAAAGTAATTAATACAATGTTTGGTTTGATTGTTACGTAAATTCTATTGTATCGTATCGTTTAAATGTATCGTTAGGTAACAATGAAAAGACCCATTTTATGGAATGACCGATTTGGTGTAGTCGCGTCGTTACCTTAATATTTTCTTCTCATTTTATCTTTATTTATTATTTAATAATTATATTTCATCTTTTACTTTATTTTTTCAAGTATCTCTACCGCGTACTCTACTTTTCTTGTAGGTTTATCATTTCAAATAATGGATATGTGACATTATGTAACGATTCTTGTAAGTTTATCATTTCAAATAATTGATATGTAACATAATGTAACGACAAAGAATGATACAATTTATTCAGACATTATATTCATTAAAATAATATGATACTATACAATACAATACGATACGTTATTAAACAACACGTAAATGCAAATAAAGTGTTGAGGATAATTGCAATAGGAGAGAGCAGGATGATTGCACCAAGATAACACTAGTTAATTTGAAGATTGCAAATCCAAAAATTGTATGAGACAAAGTATGCAATTCTAAACATGATATGAACAAATTAATTTTCCTAATGAAAATTTTATGTTCATATTAGCAGTATCACCATATGTCTGTGCAACTTCATCGCACGATTCAAACCTTTGCAAGTTTTATCCTACGAAAGCCAAACTGTTCTTTACTTGACAAAAATAAAAAATTGAATGAGTTGTCAAAACTGGGTCAAACTGATGAAGCACGAAAGATGTTTGATAAAATGCCTGAGAAAGACGAGTTTACATGGACTACAATGGTTGCGGCATATGCCGATGGAGGGAGGCTTGTTGAAGCAAGGCAAGTGTTCGAGGAGATCCCAATTAAGAGTTCAATTACTTGGTCTTCTCTTATTTGTGGATACTGTAAGCATGGTTTTGAAATTGAAGGATTTGAATTGTTTTGGCAAATGCAAAGTGAGGGGCATAGGCCTAGTCAGTTTACATTGGGAAGTATTTTGAGAATGTGCGCGATAAAAGGTTTGCTTTCGAGAGGTGAACAGATACATGGATATGCTATTAAGACTTGTTTTGATATGAATGTTTTTGTAATGACTGGACTTATTGATATGTATGCGAAGTCTAAGCGTGTCTTGGAGGCTGAGCGTATTTTCCAAATTATGTCTCATGGGAAAAATCACGTTACTTGGACTGCTATGATTAATGGGTATTCTCAAAATGGTGATGCATTAAGAGCAATTCAGTGTTTTAGCAGCATGCGTGCAGAAGGGATTGAGGCGAACCAGTATACATTTCCAGGTGTTTTTAGTTCCTGTGCTGCACTCACTGATATTAGATTTGGGGTGCAGGTACATGGTTGTATTGTTAATGGTGGTTTTGAGGCCAATGTGTTTGTTCAAAGCTCGTTAATCGACATGTATTCTAAATGTGGAGATTTGGACAGTGCTAAGAAGGTATTGGAACTGATGGAGGTAAATCATGCAGTTTCTTGGAATTCCATGATACTTGGGTATGTGAGGAATGGATTTCCAGAGGAGGCACTGTCTCTGTTCAAAAAGATGTATGCTTGTGATATGGAAGTGGATGAGTTTACGTACCCTTCGGTTCTGAATTCCCTTGCTTGTATGCAGGATCCCAAAAATGGAAGGTGTCTTCACTGCTTGGTTGTTAAAACTGGATATGAGAGCTACAAGCTTGTAAGTAATGCACTTGTTGATATGTATGCCAAACAGGGAGACCTAGTTTGTGCGATTAGTGTTTTCAACAGCATGGTTGAGAAGGATGTAATCTCATGGACATCACTTGTCACTGGTTGTGCTCACAATGGCTTTCATGAAGAAGCTCTGAAATTATTCTATGAGATGAGAATGGCTGAAACTAAACCAGACCAAATTATCATTGCTAGTGTTCTAAGTTCTTGCTCAGAGTTGGCACTACTTGAACTTGGGCAGCAAGTTAATGCGGATTTTATTAAATCTGGCCTTGAGGCATCATTATCAGTTGATAATTCTCTTATGACAATGTATGCCAATTGTGGGTGCCTTGAAGATGCCAAAGAAGTATTCAACTCAATGCAAATGCATAATGTGATCAGTTGGACTGCTCTCATAGTGGCTTATGCCCAGAATGGCAAAGGAAAGGAGTCTCTGAGATTTTATGACGAGATGATTGCAAGTGGAATAGAACCTGACTTTATTACATTTATTGGCCTATTGTTTGCCTGCAGTCATACAGGTCTTGTTGACGATGGAAAGAAGTACTTCGCTTCAATGAAGAAAGATTATGGCATAAGACCAAGCCCTGATCACTATGCATGTATGATCGATCTTTTAGGCCGTGCGGGGAAAATACAGGAGGCTGAGAAGTTAGTTAATGAAATGGATATTGAACCTGATGCTACTGTGTGGAAAGCGTTGCTTGCTGCATGTAGAGTACATGGGAACACAGATCTAGCAGAGAAAGCTTCAGTGGCCCTCTTTCAGCTGGAACCACAAGATGCTGTTCCTTATGTTATGTTGTCAAATATCTATTCTGCTGCTGGAAAATGGGAAAATGCAGCAAAACTTAGAAGAAAAATGAATTTGAAGGGCTTAAACAAAGAGCCTGGTTATAGTTGGATTGAGATGAATGGAGTGGTGCACACATTTATATCTGAGGAAAGAAATCATTCAAAGAGTGATGAAATTTACTCAAAACTTAATGATGTTATTGCATTAATAAAGGAAGCTGGATATGTGCCAGACATAAATTTTTCTCTCCATGATATCAATGAAGAAGGAATGGAACGAAGTCTTTCTTATCACAGTGAGAAGTTGGCTATTGCTTTTGGGCTTCTTTGTGTGCCAAAAGGATTACCAATTCGGATTTACAAGAACATTCGTGTATGTGGTGACTGCCATAATGCAATGAAATTCGTGTCAAGAGTTTTTGATCGACATATTATTTTGCGAGATTCAAATTGTTTTCATCATTTTAAGGAAGGGATATGTTCTTGTGGGGATTATTGGTAGAAAAAATTCTTTTGACTTTTCTTGGTTCTTGTTTCCTTTGCGCTTGGCAAGATCAGAACTTGGGTCTGCAGCTCATCACAAGGTTTACAGTTCATATCTGTATTTATACGAATTGCTAGCAATGAAGATCATTTATTGGAAAATGGAAACAAAAAGTCAAGTTTTATGCAGATCAATGTGAATGATAAGAATAATTGAAATTGATTGCTCTCTGAGACTTATATGGGAGTCAATTCTCTTGTACTGGAGAATTCCCCCCCCCCCCTCCTAAGGCATCCATAGGCCCTTAAAACGCAACTTCCCTAGTCCTAATTTCGCAGCACTCTCCTATGGAACACCAATTGCCACTCCCCGGCATCAGGGAAGATAACTGGTCCTCATTCTAAGAAATAATTTTGACTCCGTGAAGGAAGGGTCTGATGCCTGAAGAAAGCTTGTTCTACATGATCATGTGATGAGTTTTCCTCTACAGGTGTGTAACCATCTTCAGAATCTTTTAACAATAATAATTTACTTAGAGTTACTGTTTTCCTTAATTCCTGATATCAACTCTACAGTTAAAGTTGGGAGTTATATCCTTTTCAGTTGACAAATTACCCAACCAGAATAGGAACGTGAACAGTGCACTTGTGCTGTTTCCAGTTAAGACTATAATGTTCATGCTATAGATAAGTCCATGCTAGTGCTTGTGAATATCTGTGTGTTGCCTTGAGAGTAAGGTTGGACACTGATCCAATGCTGAACCAATATGTCGTTGTCTTAGGGAGTTCACTATTTTTTGTATGCCATGAAAAGTTAACCCCAAAAAGATACTCTAATTAAAGTAAAGGTGCATGCTAGCTTATTGTATAATGCTCTGAAGGCAAAGATGTTTTTACTTTTGATTTAAACTAATGGATTTTCTTTGATTCTGTCGCCTTCCCTAGTAGCAATAACTGGGAAGTTGAAACTACATTATAACTGGACAGCCTCATAAATGAAAAAGATGGTTAAAAATGTCATTTCTTGGGTGGGGGTGGGGTAATTTTCCTTAGGTGGCTGTGATACTGTTGTACCTGTTGCTAGGGCTCCTAAGTTTCCTCATTCTCTTCCCTTTTGATTATGCTAAATGCTGTGTTCGATGATACTGATCCTTTCAGTTTTATTGCCATGTGAAAAAATGCTTTTGCTTCTGACGGTGCAGGCTCTTCTAATTTACTGATTCTCCTGAAAGTAGAGTCCTGTAGTGAAGTGTCCTTATAACTCTACAGGTTCTTGCTAGCTGTTTGGTGTTAATGAAGAAAAAATTGATGGAAAATGGCACTCATTGAACAATGGTTTTGATGGAAGAAGAAATATCAGCTGCCAGTGATAAATGGATGAAATCTTCATAAGATTGAGGGAATTCTGTGTACTTTCAAAAAGAAGCATGCGATGCAATTTTGAGGGCAAATACACTTATTTGTAAAACTAAATTGTGTATGGAATTATATTCCCTTGGAGTCCCAAAGGTAAAAAGTAAGTGGGTCACTGTTTACAAGATTAAGATCTAAAAGATGAATCATATGTTTTGGCAAAAAATTCAGTGTCTTTTTGCTTGATATCATTTGATTAAACATAAAAATTACTGGGGCCTTAAGTAGGTGTGCACCGCCAGCTTTATGACTCTTCAGCAATGCAAAATTATACAATGACAATCTCTTGAATGGGAAATTCCAATCTTCTCGTTTGCCCTTTCTTTCCGAGGATGCCTGTGTTTTTTCCTAGATGAAGTGGATGGTGGTTATATTTCAGTAGTCTAGATATCTTACTTTCATATTTATCTTTCTCTTAAATGTCTTGTCAATGAATTGGTTGATGTTCTGATTTTGAATGGACGCCTGTTTTAGTAATTAATTCAGTTCTATCAAGTTTGTTCACAAATTTCTTATTCTTATGCAAAAGTATAAGAACTTGTGCAATTTCTTGTTCCTCCATGTAAAAGTTTGATAACTTAACTTTTGCTTACAGGAACTTGTAGCTTTCTCACCGCCAGTCCTCTGTTTCTCCATTGCAAGCATATGGATAATATTTCATAAACCCGTGCTCATTGCCTGCCTTTGGTTTTCCGGGGAGGCCTCAGTCCCCGTCTTTATTGTGAGCATATGAGAAGAGCATAATATTTCATTGCCTGCCTTATGTTGTATGGACCAGATGAAAAGCACATGTTATTGAATAAAGTATGTTCATCATTCCCAAGTCCTCTATGACATCAGAACCCTTTCCATTGAAGTCAATGAGCCTTTCCTATTATGGGTGCAAGCATGATACAATTACTACAACACATTTCTTGGAACGGAACACAAAAATGCTGATAATGTTCTCAATGGAGGCAGTAATTAGCGATCAGGATCTCCAACGAGACTATTGGACAGGTTTGAAAGGCACATTCTCTTTTGTTTGATCCGGGATACTCAACTTGTTGCTTGGCAAGAGACTTAAAAATAGGTTACCACAAAAATAAGTTTAAAGTAAAAAAACAAGTCTATTGATAGATTGATTAGAATGTCATAATATCGTGCGTTGTTGTGATGGTTATATCTGTGATGGTGTACTCTCATTTTATAGATCAAATATAGTGTCTGTTACCAATTCATAATCCATCTATATCACAGGCCTAGTACTTTGTGCAGTTGTCAATAAGTAAACAGACAGACCTATCTTGATTGTCCTTATTTATTGAATAGAGATGTAATCTCCCTGGTTCAAATTAGCTGTGATCACAGGACCACAAAGTAGTACTTATTTAGGTGCTGATTTTTATAAGAGAGATTGTACTTGATGTTAGCTAGTGCTTTGAATCTCCAATTGATGGCTACGATTGATCTTAAATTGATGGATGAGAGAACTGTATCCAAAAGGAAGATGATTTGTTAATTTGTTTTTAATGCTCAAATTACGTTACGTTGCCCTCTTTCATCTAAAGAATGTGGCTTGGCGTTTAATGAAGCATGAAAATGTCAAAACTTATTTCTTTCAACATTTGCTAGAGCTTTGTGGGAAAGAAAAGTTAACCAAGTATATGTGCAAAATGAAACTAGTAGATACTTGATAAATTATTCGAGATGTGCGAAAATAAAATCCTTCCAGCTTTGGTCAATTCCCGGTATCATTCCATTATATTCTTCAAGTAATAACACAGGTGGTTAATTTTAAAAAATGGGTAAATTCTGTGACTCCATTAGACAGGCAATTAATGTTTTCCTTTCTCATCTTGCCATTGCTGGAAGTGCTTCACTTGGTAGAGTACAACTATTAACTTAATATGAATATAATTAGCATGATGCAATTTCGGATTCCTTTAGGACAACCAGAAGACATGAAATGTTGTACTTTAATGAATATAAAACTCCTAATAATTCATCTATAACGCCAAATTTGGGAGCACTCATTAATCTTATGAATACCCCCTCAAACTAGATATTGCTTGCTACAAGGTATAAATTAACAGATGAAAACTCTCATCTAAAACTACTGGGGTACTGAACATAATATGTTTATAAAGACGAGACATTGTGATCATTTACCCGCAAATCTTACTGTCATATCCTTTTCCGAAACCAACTAGCAAGTAACTAGCTCCCATGTTCTGATGTTGTATTCCATCAAAAATTACCAAGGCCAAGAAGCAGTTGCATTTGCTGGAGACACATAACGCTGATTAGGCAACTAAACCTCTCAAGAAAACCCATTTACAAAGTCTAAGCAACTGTCTTCACAAAATTCACTTGCGCAAGTGTTCAGGAATAAGGCGCTTTCGCAGTTCAGCAGGCACACCAGAGAGCTCTGTACAAGACATAGACTAATCAGATTGAAGTATCAAATCATGTGAAAATGAAAGGAAAAACTAAACTGAAGCTCACCTTGAGGTGTAAAGTTGAATAAGGGAGGCAGAGGTCGCCCATTTGGCAAGCAAGCATTTGGTTCCCTTAAAGAATCAAAAAAAGGGTGTGCACATGCTTCCAACTGTAAATAAACACAAAATGCTCTCAACATCCCCGGAAAACAGATATCAAGTGTGTTTAAAGGATGATACCACTTACGGACAACAACTTAGCAAGACTATGTAGAGCCATTAATTTTCAACATACATTCTGTAGTTTCCTATTTTTGAACTTTATAAGCATGACAGGAGATCACATTGAAGTGCTAAAGCACAATCAATGAGAACTCGCATATTGAAAGATTGGAACACCATGTTTGAATGATGGGTAAAATGGGAAACTACCAGAATATCCTAAATTCTTGATAATTAAGAAGAAAATTCTTTACTTACAGCAGTACAGCGTAGAGTTGGAGAATATTGGAGAAGTCTTGACACCAAATCTACTGCTTCAGGGGGAATTCTTTTATGAAATATCTGCAGATAGCAATCTTATTAAGATTTGGTATGCTTGCATTGTGACAGTTTTCAACAAACTTCATCAAGGAAATGACAAGGGAAGGATGGAAAGAATTTAACTACTAGTGAAGCAGCCACATCCACCGAAGAAGTTTTCACTAACCTTGTGCCATGGGTGAGCTTTGATCTGGGGAAACTTGAACTCTGTGTAGTTTGGGTTCATGCACCTAATCTCCTCTCTAGTTGGTGTCCCCAATATCTGGCAAGCACAAAGTATACCAAAACGGTTAGCAAGAGAAAGCAACCAATTTGACAAGAGAAACTACCCGTAAACTATAAGAGAGTCCCTTGATTGCACACCTTGATGATTTCGACCAGCTGATCAACGCCACTTTCTCCAGGGAAAAGAGGCTGCAGATAATAAATACAGCACTAAAATGTCAGACACTAGTGGATTCAAGGCTACAAACAATGTAATCTCACCAGGTTATATATTTCTATTTAATTATTAGTTCTTTGAATCTTCTACATAAGAAAATTGGACTGCTCAGAAGGAATTTATCTTAACACCATTAATGGAATCTAACGTGAAACAGAAACAGTGACAAGTGAAACGCAAAAATTTCTCGAGATTACATTACCATCAGTGAAAAGAAAAGGACCATGAATATTAATTATAAGTATCAACTAACCTGTCCCAAAAGTAGCTCAGCCATAACGCAACCAGCAGACCACATGTCAATTGCAGTTGTGTACTCAGAAGCACCAAAGATCAATTCAGGAGCCCGGTAATAACGAGAACAAATGTATGATATGTTGGGCTCTCCAGGCACCTAGAAAAACAGAGGCTAAAATATTAGGGACTGCTTAATTGTTAAGGGAAAAAAGAATTCTTCTTTAAAAAAGAAGCACCACGTACCAACATCTTTGCACTACCAAAATCACACAGCTTTAGCTGATGAGAGTGGGGATTAACCTTCAGAAGATAAAAAGGCATCAAGTAGTCAGGGCACATAGAGGAGAATGGTGAAGAGAGAAGATATAACTCCACTTAACCACACTACAGGGGTTACTCAAAATATTTCAAGTCATTTTGGCGTGCAAATGGAAGATCTAAAAGCATCAAGCATATTATGAGGGAAAATTGAGTGCTCACCAAAAGATTCTGTGGTTTAATATCACGATGGCATACACCAAGGACACTGTGCATGTAATTCAGAGCCCTACATATCTGTAAAATTTATAATTTAGACAAAATTCATTAGTATGTGCACAAGATGGTTTACAAGTCAAGGAGTTAAAGTTGTTAGGATTTGAAATTCCACAATCTTGATAGAAAAACGAAGAATCCTGCAATAAGCTCACCTGGTATGTGTATAGCTGCACATATATATTGGGCATGTGTTGGTTCATTCTGCTGTAGTGCCTTGAAACTCGGTAAACAGTTTCAGACACGTATTCCAGGACAAGGTTAAGGTAGACTTCATTCTTCTCAGTAGTAGAATAGAAGCAGTGTCGTAGTTTAACAACATTAGGATGATCGAGTGTGCGCATAATCTGAAGTTCCCTGTTCTTGTATCTCCTATCCTGTAAAACCTTCTTTATTGCTACAGATTCACCAGTTTCCAAGCACTTAGCCTGTGAAATAGAAAAGGTGATGAATAAATCAATAAGTCATCCAAACAACGGCAATGCTAACAACACCAACCTAACATTATCAATAGACATTAGATAAAACATACAACTATACCTGAAATACAACTCCAAATGAACCAGTGCCAACCACGCGCTCCGCCATGTAAGACAGTGTCTGTGAAAATAGCATGAGGTCAACATCTGATTGAGCTAAGTTAAAAGCCTATAAGACCATATTGGGGGTAAAGAGAAATTAAATTTCATTCAACTAGTTCACCTGTTTCTCTTGTCCATTCCTACCACTCACAGTAGTCACAATAATCTGACCAGTTTCTGTTCCATTTCCACTAACAACAGCAGGTTCCATATCCTACAGGATGCAAGATAGATCAGCTACACGGATTTAAGAATTTAAAGACAGCTACTCTACATACTAAATTCGACATAAAAGAGTTAAAACTATGGGTATACCTTCAAATTATCCTCTAGACTATCAGCTTTATTATCAGCTTTATCAGCTTTTTCATCCTTAATTTTCATTTCATGCATTTCTTTAGGAAGTTCATCAAGTTCAGAATTTTCAGGTCTAGTATCCATTGTTGATGTACTTCCAGCAGTGGTTTCCTTAGATGTAGATGCCATGTCTTCCTTTGGAACTGTAGTAGTTGTACATCTCTCTTCCATTTGAGTTTCACCAACCACTCTTTGATCTACTTCTTTCTCAATCTTCACCCTCTTTATGTTTGAATCACCACCCTATTAAAAATCAGTATCAAATCATACTCTTTTCATGAATTACTGATAAATCTAATCAAAATACAACAAACAAAAAGCAAGCTACAAGTTTCCATTATAACTCCAATCATTGCATTACAAGTCCATACACCATACTATCAAAATCTAGAACACAACAGGGCAGATATTAACAGTCCTCACCTACCCCAGTCCCAAGCCAAAAGAAACTTGTTAAAATTAATAGTCACATGAGTAAATGATCCATCAAATAGCATCTACCTTCTTTAAAGCCCAAACTCTGTAAAGCCTCACTTTTTTAGCATAACTCGCACATATTTAGAGCTAAAATGGTGAAAATCAAACCATTTAAGAAGCATTCAACACATTTTTCTCAACAACCCCAAAACAAAGACAACAAAAAAAACCTAAGAATTTAAATTCCCAAATTCAAAAACTCTACATCTTTTTTCTTTGATTTGCAAATCAAAACAAATCATAATCAGAAAAAAAAATCATTAATTTCTCTCCGTTTCCCTAATTTTATACTATTTCTCAACCACAGTGATTCGACTATACGAATCACTTCTCTCCATTCTCCTTTTATTAAGACCCATTTGAGCAAAAAAAAAAAATCAAATATAATTCAATCCTAAACTAGCTGGGTTTAATCATATAATCATTTTACACCCATTTCAGAGAAAGAAAAAAGGAAATTTACAGGATCTGAAACAGAAGAACGTCCAGAAGCAATGCTCTTAAGGCGACGCATGACATTCATATCTGCTTCGCCAAGAGCCCAAAAGAAATACCCCTTTTGTCCTTCACAAAATTTTCAGAGTAATTGATAAGTCCTTCTCCACTTCCTCAAACACCTGAAAAGTATTTTCTTCAATGGTGAAGATGGAGGAGGGAGAGAGAGAAAGAGAGAAAAACAAAGAAGATAGAGAAAATTAGACTTTGAAATGCCAAAATGAGAAAATATGACAACATAAAGCCTCTTCTCTCTCTCTCTCCTCTCCTTTTGTGATAAATAAAAATAAATCCAAAAACCAAAAAGCATGATAAGAGTCTAGCATTTATATTTTTATTTATTTCACTTTTGACTAAAAAAGATAATTTATTTTATTTACTTGCTTCTAAAAAACTATAGTATAATTTCTAAGAAAAGTAATTAATACTTTATTATTTTAATTTGTTTGTCATAACATAATAAGATTATTTAATACATTTTATATTTTTTAATTTAAGATCACAAAATTCTATTTATTTTATTTTATTTATTTTTTACCTTAATTTAAAAAGGGATGTTATTATTAATGTTTCATTCCTTTTAATTCAAACATTCCTCATACATATTTAATATGGTAAGTTTTACGAGTATATTTAAAATACATATCTATTTTCATTTAAACTTATTAAAATAAAAAAATTATCTCATTTCTTAAACATTCAAATTAACACACTTAAATTATAAAAAAAAATTAAATTTTATGTAATTTAAAAATGCAATCTCATATCTCTAAAAAAAATTAAAAAAATTAATAAATCAACTATCTAAATTTTCATCTTATCTTATTCTTGAGAGTCCGATTCTCAAAATTCACTCAAGCATATATTGGATAGCACAATAATTCTTCTTTTTAAATTAGGGAATGAAATTGTAAATAAAAAATAAATAAAACTCCAAAAAAAATTAAAATGAAATAAAAAAGGGAAAAGAAGACAAAAGGGAAAATCTCTCTCTACTAAAAAAAAAAATTCAAATTATCACTGGTCAAAGTCATGACCGAAAGCCCAATCATTCCTGTCTGCATATTTTTTCGTACTTGCAGTCAAACTTTAATTTGGGACCGTCGATTTAACATCATGCTGAATCGAACGGTGGATAAATGAGGAGCTTAAGTAAATGACGATAATATCCTTAGCGTGGAAAGGGATTTACGAGGGGGCGTGCGATTTGAGACAATAATTATGCCAGCGGAATATTCGCGGGGGTCTTTTTGTCTAATACTTTGATTAGCCCTTATCCTTTTCGCGGTTAGTTTATGACTTTGAATTTATTTTTACATCCATTGGTTAGAAAAAGAAACAAAGGATCCAATGAACCAATGTGTACAAAACAACCTATATTTATCTTAGGAAAAAAGCATTTAATAGAATCACCCAAAGAAAATATTATGAATAAGGTACGTTACTTGAGTCCATAGTCAAGTGTGGAAATAGTTTTTTATCTTCAAAAAGTTGGGATAAGCATATGTATTATTTATATTATCTTTTTCAGATTTTATCTGTTAAATTTTACTATGTTATTGTCAGAGTGAAAAAGATACATTTTGATCACAACTGATTTTGCAACATCCTTCCCTATTTCAACCTAACCACCTCCCACCCCCACCACATAATCCACCCAAATGCCCCTGATCGACAAAGGACTCGACCTAAGATCGTTTGATCTGAGACCCCTGCCTAGTACTCTACCCCAACCCAACCCTAATATAAGATTTGACACCCAGTCTATGAACTTTTACCAGCCTTAACTATAACTCAAACTCGACCCCAACATATGACCAAACCACCAACTTAAATTGGGACTCGATCTAGACCTAAGACTTGACCAAGTTACGAATAGGTAATAGGGCAACATCTCAGTTTTTTTATCGAGGTCAGGTAAAGTCTTGGGACTCGGGATCAAGGTTGGGTTTGAGGGTCGAATCTCGATTCTCAAGTAAGGGGGATTGGATCTCGGGTAAGGATGGAGTTGAGATTAGATCTCGGGATTTCAATGTTAGGTCTCGAGGGTCGAGGAGGGGTTTGGTTCTCAAGTTTTAAGGTTGGGATCTTTAGGACCCAATGCCTTAATTTTTGGGTTGAGTTTGAAGGTTGGGTCTCCGGTTGGGGTCAATATAAGGTCTCGAAGTAAGGGGTCAATTCTTTGGTAAGGTCGAGTTAGGGTTAGATCTCAAGGCTCTAATTAAGGTAGTGGATCGAGGTTAGGGCCTAGTCTCTTGTGTCAAAATCGAGATCTCAAGCTTGATCCCAAGGTCAAGTTTTTGGTCTCAAGTTTCGAGTCACTGTTATTATGTTAGGGTCAAGGTCGTATTTTAGGTCAATATTGGGGTCAGGTCAAGGATCAGGTCTTGCATTGGGTTGGGATATGGATCATGGTCCCAAGTTATAACTAGTAATATTTGTTTAGGTTATACCTAAATACTCTTAAGACAATATTTCTATTTACTAACCAAATACGGAAAATAAGTAAGTAAATTATTTATTTTCTAGGAACATATTATTCGTGTTAAAACATTTTCATCCTTACAAAACACATTCATCATATAGTGAATTTTTCCTTATCCAATTGCAACATAAAAAATCACTCGATGACTCTAGACAATTCAACAGTGACAATTAATGTTATGTTTGGTATGGAGGAAAATAATTTTATTTTTTTTAAATATTTAATTTGGTTGGTCAAAAGATGTTTTGAAAAATAGTTTTCTCTAGTAAATACGTTTTTTAAAAATGAAGAAAACGTCTTTTCTAACGAGAGTAGGGAAAACAAATTTCATATTTGACAATTTAAGTTCATTGTCTAATTTACATCAACCCAATGTCTCCAGTGGCGAAGTCAAAAATCTTGTTAAGGGTGTTCAAGATTTAAGATATATGTATAAAAATTATTTTTTGACATATATACTTCATATAATTCTCTCTCTATATATATATATTATAATGTTTTGACGAAGGGTGTCTGATTATCCACCTTGAGTTGTGTGTGCCTACACCACTGAATGTCTCCAACTCTCAACCCTTGACCATCCCACCCTTGAACCCCTACTCCCTACCCCATATTTGATTTTCTAGATTGCATATAAATACTTTTAAGATAATATTTTTAACTTACTTACCAAATAGTTGAAGAAACCGACTTGTTTTTTAAAAGAAAAATATTTTTCTTTGTACCAAACATCCTAATTAGAATGGACGAACATGTTTAAATATTTTTTTGGCAATATTCCAAACATCTACGACTTATTGAGAAATATAGTCCCTTTTTTGCCCTTCATTTATCTTTCTCTAGTGGTTGAGGTGGCAATGAAGAGTTTGTACTTGGGAACCACTAAGCTTGTTTGTTCAAAATCCGAGGGTCTCAACAAGTATATTATATTCTAATGACAATTAATTAAAAGATAAATTCCATTATCATATAAGATTGATATCAAATAAGTAAGTTGCATGAAATGAAATATATGAATTTATTAAGCGATTAGCTAACTTTTAATGTACGTTCTTCAGAGGATTATGACCAACAGTTCTTATTAAAAGGGATATGATTTATTATATGGATATACTATTAAGATTCTTCTAATTTAATTTAAGAGTCGCATAATCTATATCGTAAGATATTCACAATCATCACAAAAAATATTTTCAAACTTCTTTATATCTCAAAAAATATAATTACATGGAATGAAACATGATTCAGCTCAAGAATGATTTATTATTGAACTTATGTTATGGTAGTTACGTTTACGGAAAGAACATAAAATAGTTTTAAAAATTAATATTCTCGTTCAATTAGTATATTAGTAAAAATGAAAAATGTTAGCTAGTGTTTGATCGTAGAAATTGAATCACATTATAAAAGTTTATATTTAAATGTCTGTTTTAATTTGCCATACTAGTTTTCAGGTTTTAGAAACTTTCACTTACAAAATTTTAATAACACAAGTTAAACTTTAAAATATAACTTTAAACACTTAAATTTTCATGTTTCAAAGTTTCACGTTCAAAATCTATGATCAGAATATTTTGAAGCTTTAAAAAATTAACTTCCATCAATAAACAATGAAGACTTATATACAAACCAATAATGTTTACCTTCAATGTCATCTTAAGTAGGTGATGTTAACATTAAGGTAGTTGAAATTTGAAATACGAAAAGCTTGACTTTTTTAAAACAATCTGTTTCTTCGAATTGAGCCAACGATTGTGACATTCTTTACCAAATATTTTAAGGCACATACAAATAAAATATTTGAATACACAATAATGTAGCATACAAAATATTCTCATTTTTTGTTAACTTAGAACTTACACATAGTCACATGTAGGGGTGTACAAGTCATACCGTAAAGTCAAATCGAACCGAAGAACCAACTCAAACCGGAAAAAAAAACGATTTGTGGTTTGGAAAAAAAAACGACCACTCTTGGTTTAGTTTAGTATTAAAAGAAAAAAAAGTCAAACCGAACCCAAACCAAACCGACATATATATATATATATATATTATTTTATTTTATTTATAGATAAAAAATATTATTTATAATCTACTTTGTTAATATATTTTTAGTTAGTTTATAGTTTTCAATGTTTATATATTTTATTT